>PVJC01016547.1:0-33584 GCA_004026665.1 Murina feae | reverse complement strand
CTGGTGCAGCCACTATGGAAGACAGTTTGGAGTTTCCTCAAAAAGTTAAAAATTGAACTCCTACCATTTGCAACAGCGTGGATGGAATTGGAGAGCATTGTGCTAAGTGAAATAAGTCAGTCAGAGAAAGATAAATATCACATGCTCTCACTCATCTGTGAATGATAATGAACAACATAAACCAATAAACAAAAACTGATGTAGAGACAGAGAAGCATTGATCAGATGCTCAAAACTCAGAGGGAAGGTAAGGGAGGGTGGGAGTAAGGGGGAGAGATCAAACAAAGGACTTGTATGCATGCATATAAGCATAAGCAATGGATGTGGACAACAGGGGGTGAGGGTGAGGGCAGGAGTGGGGGTATGAGAGGACATTGGGGGGGATAAGGACACATTTGTAATATCTTAATAAATAAAGGAAAAATAAATAAAAATTAATTAATTAATTAATTAAAAAAAAAACACAGATCGGTTCTCTGTGAATAGCTTTAGGAAACCTAATCCTCTCTGTTTCTTCGGTGCCAGAGGAATCTCAGTGCATTCTAGCAGGACAGAGACACACAGCACAACTGTAATACCATGATTCAGCAATTAAACTACTGGAGTTTGAATCCTGTGTAAGAACTTACCCGTTGTTTGACCATGGACAGGTTACTTAACCTTGTAGTGCCCAAACTTCCTCATAGAGGAGAATTATCGCATGATCGAGATATGGATGGCATCAAAAACTAGTCTGCAAAATTCTGATTCCGTCCTGATTGAAAAAAGGAGTCAACTGACAGTTTTAAGCAGTTGAGCCCAATGGCAAATAGTGCATTAAAGTATGATTGAACTGCTGGAGGTGTGCAGGGTGCAATAAATCACACCCAGGGTTGAGGAAGTGTGAGTTTGGATGATGATGGCTGAAATAGAAAAGGGGATTTGAAATGATAGAGATAGAGATTGGTCAAACCAATAAACCAAAGAACATGTAGACAGTGATAGAAATAGGAAGAAGGAAAATTAAATTTAGTGTATAATAGGCTAAATTTCAGATAAAACTAGGCTATCTAAAATTTAACTAGAGAAATTGTACTAGGCTTTATCTCAGAGATTATAATGTCCAGTTTAAAAATTTGCTACTCATAAAATAAAAATTTGTCTTACTCTTGAATAAAATATATTACATATGTATACGTGTAGTCTATGACATATTATAGTGTTATATTCACTGTAGACATATTATACATGTGTATAATATATCATATGTGTATATATTATTTATACTTTGTTATACTTGAATAAAGCATTTTAAAACCATCAATCATCCATTTCAATTTTGCTTGGTAAAATGAATAACCACTTTAATTGTATAGATTGGAGACTATTGTACAATAGTGTATGTTCTTTAAAATTTGGCAATGTTATATTTAAAAATTCAAATGCTTTTTTAGCTAATTCAGAATTACTTTGCTCTCAATGCTTTTAAAATTTTTCTCTCTGAAATACTAAAACAAATATTTTCTCCCCATCATTGTAAAAAACTTCAATGTCTTAAAATCAGGTCTTTTATAGAGAGAGGTGATTAGCTTCAAACCACTATGAAAGCAAAAAACAAAAAACAAAACTGGGAATAGACTGCTCATACAAAAGAAGTAACTTTGTATAAAAAGATAAATGGAAAATCCTATTTTTACAAATTTATGATATGTTGTTTCAAAGAAATTAATCATTGCATTTGTGAATTTTGCTTTTTCATCTCTTTTCTCATAGAATGCTGTTATTCTTCTCTCATTACATATTTTCCATCTCTTATGGGTACAAGTTGCCAAATATTTTTTAAGAAAAACATGAATGGAAAAACCTTTGTAAATGTTTTTCATCCTGTTTTAATTTTTTAAGCTATTTTTAAAACATGGGAATGAATGTGAGACTTTATATAGCCAAGAAATATGGTAGCCACTTAAGAACATAAAACAATTTATTTTCTTTGAAATCATTAAAACCATAGTTGTTAACTACATTAACTACTGGATGTTTTATAAGGTTTAGAGAAATGGTACTATTTATTAAAGATACGATATACTAGGTAATGAAATAACATATAACGTAATTTTATCTGTTCCTTAAAACTACTAGTAGTACAAATTCCTAAGGCCTGGATTTCTCAGTAAGAATCTGTAAGAAGCATGTCCATATTAATATCCAATCCATTTGAGACTAAAACCATTGGCCAGAATATTGGTGCCATATACATACCAATGCTTCTTAGACAGAATTCAGAATTTTGAAAGAATAGAATAACAAGTAGGCACTGGTTCCTCAGGTATCAGAGAAAGAGGCTGTAGAACCTTTTTTTATGCTGGTAAATGGAAAGTCGTGCATTGAGGAAAAAGTAAGAAGAATCAAAATGTCTGAGTGTCTTTTTGGACTTTGAGTACAACATTTCAAATAAAGTCTTGCTAGGATATTGCTTACTTTTACTCCTAATACCAACGTGTAACTTACTCCATTCCTCAAAGCACTTATGCCTTCGATACACAAGTGCAGCAAACAAGGGATGCACGTCAAGCTTGTCAGAGAGACATTCAGAAATTTCAACTCGTATGAAATAGGGAGAGAAGTTTCTTATTACAACTGAAAATGGTGTCACTCTAGCAAAATGAAAGCTGTAGATATGGGTAAGGAGCTCAGGTCAGCATGCCAGAGGAAGGAATCTGGATGGTTTGCAAGTGAAGGAAATTCCAAAACAAACCCTGAGAGAAATAAGCTAAACCTGGGGGATTAGAGTAAAAGGGACAAAAACAGTGCCTGGTGAGTTAGACTAGTAATGATCGACGAAAACCAGATCTGATTTGCCCACACCAGGGGTCCTCAGAGTTTTTAAACAGGGGGTCAGTTCACTGTCCCTCAGACTGTTGGAGGGCTGGATTATAGTTTAAAAAAAAAAACACAACTATGAACAAATTCCTATGCCCACTGCACATATCTTATTTTAAGTAGGACAGGCAGCGGCAGCAAAAACACCTGGTGGGCCGGATAAATGTCTTCGGCAGGCCGCATGTGGCCTGCGGGCCGCAGTTTGAGGATGCCTGGCGCACACAGTCAACATTTAATAACTACTTTATATCTCTCAATCAAGGGAAATAATGGAGTCCTGTGTATGGTTCTAGACTCAGCACCAAAATGGAACAGCATCCATTCTTAAAATAAGCCACTACCAAAAAGCTGGAGCACTGAGCCAGAGTTGGTCTGGAGAAGTATTTTGGAAATACGCTGACCTCTTAGGAATGTATTAGGCTTTTAACAAGTCATAATCTACCATTCTAGAAACAGATTGTCTAGAGACAGATTGTCATAGAGGAGAGAAAGGTTAATGACATCAATAAATTTAGACATTATCCAACGCTAATGGCAATTTGTTAAAGCAGGTTAACATTAAATTTTGGAGTTGTTTGTTTTAATTATCTATCTTCAATATTGTGAGTAGATTAGTTAGATCCAAGTCTAAAGATAATCTGGTTAAGAGGCTATTGTTGTGAGGATAGAAACAAAATAAACATATGTGAGGATTTAAAGTTGGACCAATATGTGTGGGACTGAGTGGAGATGAGAAGTAAAAGTGGGAGAATAACATAGAGTTTTATACAGATTTCTAGCTCTTGGACTACATAGTAGGGACTGCTAGTGTCCCAGCATTCCTTCTATGACTCTAGATCCATATGTTCAGCTGGCTCATGGCTAGCTAGAAAACTGGCTACATTAGCCAGCTTTCTTTGAAACTTAGTATGGGCACGTGACCAAGTTCTGGCCCCCAGGTTATAGACAGAAGTGGTGTGTGCAACACACTGGAAGCATCTTAAAGGAGCCAGTGTAGTCTTCCTTATTTTCCTTCTGTCTGGAGCCTGGTATCACAATGTGTTGTCGGGAACTTCACAGACTATCTGTCACAATGCTAACCAGGAGAATAACAAAAGAGAAATTAAATGGAAGAGAAATTAAATGGAAGAGAATTATTTCTAAACTAGAGGCCTAGTGCATGAAACTTTGTGCACTTGGTGGGGGTGGGGGTCCCTCAGCCCAGCCTGCACCCTCTGACAATCCAGGATCCCTCAGGTAGGGTCCCTAGGCCTGGCCTGAGATCAGGACTTATTGAGGTTTTCCTTCCCCCTGCTGCAGGCAGCTGGCCCCACCCCCACTGCTTGCCATCTTTGAAACGCTGCCCCCCCCCCTCCCCTGCCACCAGGGGACAGGCTGGGGTGCAATGGCTTGGCTGGCCTGGGCCTCCCTCTTTCTTTGCTGTGGGTCAGAGCCAGCCCTGTGAGGGGCCATCTGCCTACCTCATTGCCCCTAACTGCAGGCCTGCCTACCTGATCACCCCTAACCACTTGTCTGTCTACGTCATTACCCCTAATTGCTGACCTGCCTACCTGATCACCTCTAACCACTTGTCTGCCTACCTGATCACCCCTAATCACTGATATACCTGCCTGATCACCCCTAACCAATCTGCCTGCCTGCCTGATTGCCCTTAACCGCTTGCTTTTTTGAGGGTAGGGCCAGCCCTGCGAGGGGCCATGGTGATCTGGTCTCTGGTCATTCTGGTTGTGAGGCCTCTAGCCTTTTATTATATAGGAAATGTATGAACCTGTCACACAAACCCAGAACGGCTGACTTCTGGCTTTTGTATATGACAGAATTAAATCTAGGATGGGTAAACCAACATCAGTTTGGGTTTTCTGTCATATTCATCATCTTAACTAAGGCAGCCATCTTTATTTTATGCTAACAATGTTCATTGTTATTCATTGAAAAATAACAAAGGGAGTTTCTCAAGGAAAGAAAAGAAGTTCAATTTTAATTGTGTGAGATTTAAGCCCAGGTCAAGGCACATGCTGAGTTGTAGGCTCAGTCCCCATTGTGGGACACACAGGAGGCAGCCAATCAGTAATGATCTCTCATCATTAATGTTTCTATCTCTCTCTTCCTCTCTGAAATCAATAAAAATACAAAATATATTATTTTCTTTTTATTATTTTGTCCAACCTCATATAGTCTTAAAAACTCAATCCAAGAAATCTCCCTGGCCCAATATCACAGGTTAGGTTCCTAGCTAAGGTATCTCAGAACACCCTGGGTTTACTTTTAGTACTACACCTGCCCCAATCTTTCACCTTCAGTTGACTCTTCCTTTTCACAGCTGTGAGCTCTGAGGCTAGGATGTATATCTTCTTTTTCTATTGTGCTTAATTTTCCTGAATCCAAAGTGAGCATGACTGTGCCATATATTCACACATAAGCAGTCTTTGTTCATTTGACTTGGTTTTACTCTACTGAGTAACACAATGGAAGCTGTTAGGAATTTCATTTACGCCTTGGTGCCTTGCAAATACATCATCTTCGGCTCTGTCTATATTGGTCATCTCATTTTTCCCATCCATTTATCAGCTCATCAGGAGAGAGAAAAGTAATGGAAATAACATATGCTGTTCAGAGACTGGTTAATAACTTCTTCTGCTCGACAACGCAGTAGCAGCTTTCCAATTGGAACGAAGCTGCTTATGCATTGATTGATGACCCAAATGGAAATTGTTTCCTTTCCTCCCCTAGAAAGGTTTGCCACAGTTCTAAAAGACTTCTCAAGACCTCTGCCCGAACGCTTTACATAAAGCTAATCAAGGACAATGGATGAAATGCGATTTCCTGTCACTACTGAACGTCCTAAACAACATATTTCCATTTTTGTTCAATTGAGGTTATGCTGGGTGGTAGGAAATTATAACAGTATCAAATGAGCTTGATGCCGAAGACATCATGCACTATGCCAGTTTTAGGCTGGCAGGAAAACGCACCATTTCGTTTTTATTTAAAACCAAGGGCCCGAAAATCTAACAAATTAGCTTTTTCTTTTTCTTTTCTTTCTTTTTTTTTTTTTAATCCTTTACCTGAGGATATTTTTCCATTGATTTTTTAAGGAGGGTGCAAAAGGGAAAGTAAGAGAGAAACATCGATGTGAGAGAAACACATTGATTGGTTGCCTCCTGCACCAGCCCCACCCAAGGCCAGGGCAGGGAAGGAGCCTGCAACCGAGTTATGTGCCTTTGACTGGAATTGAACCTGAGACCCTTTGGCCTTCAGGCCTATGCTCTCTCCATTGAGTCAAACTGACTAGGGCAAATTAGTATTTTTGAGCAAAAACCTTGCAAAGTTAGAAAAAATCTGGCCTCATAAAATTAACACAATTCATGAATCCTACTGTTCTCATTAAAACATGTAACTTATACAAGGATTTTTGTCCTAGGGTTCTCAGAACTTCATGAAATAATTTAATCATATTCATAAAACAAATGTATTCTAAGTTATCGTAGGTTTATCTAGTCCAAAAATTTGTGACTCTGGTTCATCGCTTATTTAATATGCTAGGACAGGAAACACTGGGCACAGGATAACAGAATCTTTATATCCAGGCGAGCAACCTGGCCTCCTCTGTTCTACTTCTTCAAAACCAGAGAAATTTCTTTCAAGATAGATTTAAAAAATGCTTTGCTTAGATCGATAGCCATAGAGAGGAACTTATTAAAGGAGTCTTCACTCTTTCTACCCATTATTTTCCTTTTTTCCTCTCCCGCCCTTGTACAATAATGACATTAGAGTCCAGGGATGCATGAACAAAGAGAAGGTAGATTTTTAAAACTGAGATAAATTTAGTCTTTTTTTCCCCAGGAGATGTGTTAACTATATGTGTTGTTTTATCCATTGGTCTTAACCACAGACAAAATGTTACCTGGAATGCTTTTGACTGTTTAATAGACTATTTTTATTATGAATTTATTTTTTAGTATTTTGCTTATTTATTCACATTGTACTTCTCCCTATATAATGTCCAATTACACAATGACAGATATTTTGTGTAGGATTTGGGGAACTGGTACTATATTCCGAAACTATGATCTGACTCTATTTCTTCAAAAGGTTAACAGTCCAGGGGTCCTCAAACTTTTTAAACAGGGGGCCAGTTCACTGTCTCTCAGACCGTTGGAGGACCGGACTATAGTTTGAAAAAAAACTATGAACAAATTCCTATGCACACTGCACATATATTATTTTAAGCAGGACAGGCAGCAGCCACAAAAACACCCGGCTGGCCAGATAAATGTCCTTAGCGGGCTGCATGTGGCCCGCGGACCATAGTTTGAGGATGCCTGGTTAACACTGATATGTACATCAGCATGAGTTTCTATAGATATTATTTGCTCTACTACAATCCTGACACACACAGATACAAACATATGTAATCTGAGTTTCATGACTAGGTAAACAAGGCTGGAAACAGAAAGGTCCTCACTCCCTTTGACAAGGGGGAAGGAAAGAGGGAGAGCGCATTCTACTTATATATGATCCATTACACTCACTACTAGCTCATTGCTTTCACCTTGTTTGGCAGCTAGTCATTAGTATTTTTCTTTATCTCTCCTGGAAAAGATTCAGTTATTTTAGAAATTTCTATTTTAAGATATAAACTTTAAAATCAATTCCTAGAGATCTCCTTGTTTAAGTGTTCTCAGAACTGTCACTTAGAAAATTGAAAATTGCCAGGTTTTCTTTAGTCTCCCTTTCCTTCTGAAAAATCACACTCTATCTTCTCAGGACACTCAAAACATTACATAGAACAACTTCAAAATTCTTCTCATTATGCAACCATGGAAATTCCAAGTTGGCCATGATTTTGAGTCTCCCTCATCACTGACAATAATTCTCCCACAAAGTCATGACAGTTATTTAAGATCCCTCTGCTTTCATTCTACTCTATTGTTGCTTATGAACTATTAGAGACCCAGTGCACAAAAATTTGTGCACTTGGGGGGTCCCTCAGCCCAGTCTGTACCTTTTCGCAGCCTGGGATCCCTCAGGGGACGTCCACCTGCTGGCTTAGGCCCGTTCCTTGGGGTATCAGGCCAAGGCTGGCAGTCAGACATTCCTTTGGCAGCCCGGGAGCCTTCAGAGGATGTCCACTTGCCAGTGGGGAGCAGGCCTAAGCTGCAGTTGGACATCCTCAGTGCTGCTGAGGAGGCAAGAGAGGCTCCCACCACTACCGCTGTACTGGCAGCCAGCAGCCTGGCTTGTGGCTGAGCAGAGCTACCCCTGTGGGAGTGCACTGACCACCAGGGGAAGCTCCTGCATTGAGTGTCTGCTCCCTGGTGGTCAGTGTGTGTCATAGTGACCAGTCATTCCCAGTCGTTCCGCTGTTAGGGTCAATTTGCATATTACCCTTTTATTATATAGGATAATAATTTGCAACCATAAAATGTATCCTTCCACAGTACATATGTTTATATTTTTCAGTATATTCTCAAAGTTTTTCAATCACCATGGTTATCTAATTTTAGAATATTTCATCATCCCCAAAAAGAAATATAGTAGCCATTAGTAATAAGTCTACATTCCTCCCTGTTCTTTACCCTGGTAAACCACTAATCTATTTTCTGCTCTACATATTTGCTTGTACTATTCATATAAATGGGATCATATGTGGTGTTTTGTGACCAGCTTCTTACATGTAGCATAATGTTTTTGATGTTCATCCATGTTGTAATATATTTCATTGTATATCACATTTTGTTCACTTATACATCAGTTAATGTATATTTTAGTTGCCCCCACCTTTTGATCATTATGAGTAATACCACTAGGATCATTAATGCCCAAGTTTTTGTGAACACATGTTTTCGTTGTTTCTTGGGTATGTACATAGGAGTAGAATTGCTGGGTCATATGGTGACTCTATGCTAAATTTAAATATTTTGGAAAACTGTCAAAATACTTTCCAAAGCAGTGCATCATTTTTAAATTTCATCAGTATTTATGAGGATTCCAACTTTTTCACATTCTTGCCAACATTTGTTATTTTTCTCTTTTTCATTTTAGTCACCCCAGTGGATGTGAAATGGCATCACATTATGGTTTTAATTCACATTTCCCTTGTGACTAATGATGTTGAGCATCTTCTGTAGAGAAAGGTCTATTCATATCCTTTGCCCATTTTGTAATTGTGTTGTTTGTATTTTTCTTGTTGAGTTATAAGCAAAGACAAAATATATGTGGTGATTTAAAAAGACAGTTTATCTTCAGCCCATCAGATAACATAGAAATATCAGGACACCTAAATAAACTCCACATGTTTCTGGGATTAACATAGTAATGATCAGTGTTTTATTGAAAAATTTTCATTGTGGATAAAACAATGTGAGAAGAGTAACTGCACTATTTCATTTCATAATGTATTTCCCAAAAGTAAAAAGTCAAGCATTTTAACTGAAGAGGATGATTTTGTCTTTTTGCAAAAATTATTGTAAAATGGAAATTATTGATGAAATGGAAATAAATAAATGTGGTTGTCTTAAAATAGATTGCAACCACAATGCTGGCTTAATGAATGTTGGCCTCTCATTTATGAGGCAATGGCCACATCTGAATGGAATTTGAAAGAGTGCAGTTTGAGAAGTTTTGTGTTCAACCTTAATTTTTTTTATATAAATAAGACAGATAGCACTGGAGTTTGTTTCACCATTTGCTTCTAATACATGCTGGTAACATATCAAATTTTCATCACTTTTACACCTATAACAAAAGCCAGAAATCACTTGGAATATAAGTGTTGGCATGCATGTAGCTATTAAAAGTTTCTCTTTGCTTAAACATCACTGAAGAAAAGCTACAGGAGAAGAATTACTATGTAAATGTTATGTACATTTAACATAGTTGTGAAATTAAAATAAATTCGATTTTATGACTTTAGACTGCATCTTAATGTAAATGACTACTTTAAGAATGATAGCAATAGACCAAATTCATAGAGGTAGAAACTAAAGGCCTGATGATGACATAATCTCATAAGGTGATGGCATGAATTATTGACAGAGGAAGAAACAATTCCAGATGTTTCTAACGGGCTCCAAGTGCAGAACTGCTTCCATCATAAAATAATGGTTATTCAAACATCTGTGACAAATGAAGAATGGCATCCACGGTATGAATTAAATAGCAATAAAAGTACTAACATGCTCATGGAATTTCTTTATTGGATGGAAGTTCTGGTAATAAATATAAATTATTTTTCCCTAAAAAGTAGCCAGAACCAGGTCTGCAACTGGCCCCTCAAAGAAACTACAGCAATCCAGGTGTAATTGTTTTCTACTTTCAAATTTATCCCCAAACCAACAGATTTCCCGAGTAACGATGATTCTAACCAGGTATGCTCCTACATTATAGAAGGTATAATGGTAATTTAATAAGTAGAAAAACTGCCCTAACTGATTTGTCTTAGTGGATAGATTGTGAGCCTGTGGACTGAAAGGTCCCAGGTTCTATTCCAGTCAAGGGCATGTTCCTTGGTTGCGGGCACATCCCCAGTGGGGGGTGTGCAGGAGGCAGCTGATCGATGTTTCTCTCCCATTGATGTTTCTAACTCTCTATCCCTCTCCCTTCCTCTCTGTAAAAAAATCAATAAAATAAAAAAAAATAAGTAGAAAAACTCAAAACTAAATTTTTGAAAATATGTGATATGAAAGGCTTGTAAGTTATCTTCTAAAAACAGCCACATTTTCATAGCACCAAATAACTGTGTTGATTATAAAGTATCACAAATTCTTAATGGCATTTCTTCGAGCATTCTTACTTTATCCTTACATGAACCTGGGTATTATAAAGTATTGCCAAGGCTTTAATTATGTCTTGTTTTCATGAGAAATTTAGACACAAACTGTGTTTCTCAAAAAACATGCCACGGTTTCTCTATATCACCACCCCCAATGCAGGTACAGTTAATGTCCTGAGAGGTATGTTGGAAGGAAGGCCAACACTCACCGTTGGTCGTACTTGCTGTCAGAGTAATTTGAGAAGCAGCATGTTGTGGCTATTGTCCAAAGAACAGAAGACTGTCCAAATAGGTAATCAATCTTTTGGACCCGGCAGAGAGAAAGCTTCCAAGTAATGATGCCAGTGGCAGAGGAATCTGGGAGACCAGACTGGGGAGAGTATTCAAAGCAGATGGTGAGAGTTGTAGCCACCTGGAATAAATCTCTGAGTCAATTAACCAGGACCAATGCAGGATTTTCAGATCATTCTTCAGGCTATGGAAGGGAAAAATGCCCACCTTCAAAATACAGTTTGGATTTAAACATGCGGGAGAGAGATTTTAAAATTTATTCTTCGTTTTCATCTCTTCTACGCTTTCCCTTCTGCCATCACCTCATTCCTCACTCAGCTTAGACCTCACTGATGATTACCTTGATATCTTCCAACAAGGAACCTCATCAAACTTGCAGGTGTTTTGATTTTGGTTTTTGCTTGTTTATATTGTAACCATTAACAGGGCAATACTGACTCTACTGAATTTAGGCTACCAAGTACTCTACAGAAAAAGAGAAAAGCAAAGATTTGTTAGGATATATTTTTAACACATTGTGGAAGGATCACGAGAATTCTCACTTCATATTACACAAGGCTTTACAAAGTATCATACTTTAAAAAATATTAGCTTGTAAGAACATGTAATAAATAACTTCAAAATACAGTGGGTATTTAATTTTAAAGTATGTTTTTGACATTTATGTAAAACATGTTTTGTACTCATTCAATAGAAACTTATCTGGCCACTGGGTAAAGCTAGCAATAAAGCTACTGGTTCGCATTGTATTCATATTCTAATCTAACCCTTTACTGTAATTTATTAATTTTTTTCTTGTCTTTAACCCATTCCCTCTACTAACTAACAATTTTTAAAACTTTGCCACTCTACGAATTCTACTACTGCCCATCATCTACACAAATGACCACAGGACTTGTGGGGAAGGTAAAGAGAAAGTTTCTTGAATATTCTTGTTATGTTATAAGGTCCTTCCGAATTATTTTCTTCCTCCTTCTATGAACATACTGAGGCTTTATCTGATCCTGGGAGAGTGCTATATCATCTAAATGATGCTTACTCAAGCAAATCTCTATTCAAGAGTGTTGAAATTCTTGTATTAAAACATCTGATGGGCCCTGCTAGCATGGCTCAGTGGTTGAGAATCAACACATAAACCAGGAGGTCATGGTTCAATTCCTAGTCAAGGTACATGCCCAGGTTGCAGGCTTGATCCCCAGTGGGGAGTGTGCAGGAGGCAGCCAATCAATATTTCTCATCACTGATGTTTCTACCTCTCTCTCCCTCTCCCTTCTTCTCTGAAATCAATACAAATATATTTAAAACATCTGATGAAAGAGCATCATGAGTTGACCATCACTATTACTCCTAGATAGCCTACCATCAATTAGCCAATTTGAAAGAGTTCAACAGATAATACAAATCTCAGAGATATCTCCATAATGTCAGCCTCACCTTCTCTTATGAAAATCACATCCACTTAGCCTTTGATGGCAAATGTGCCTCAGTGTGATTGTCCTCATTGACCACAGGGTGCCTGTGTCAGAGTCCACAGATTCTTCTCAGTCTCAGCTGTCTCTAGGGATGTTGACCACAACCACCTCCAGCAGGCCACAACAGAAGTGATCCAGTCAGTACAAGCTCTGACTAACTTCATGTAAATATAACCTACAGTGCATTACCACATACCAACATCCCACTTCTGGCCCAAGGTCTTCCCTGTGGTTTGAAGATGTAAAATCATCCATAGAGTCTTGACTTCAAATGCAAAATGAAAGATGGCAAGGGAGACAGTAGTTACTGAATAGATTCTTCTCCCTTGATCCTCCTAGGTGGACTGACCTGAGATGTGGTTCCTAAGCCACTTCCAAAAGATCCAGTTGTCAGGGTGTTTTTAGTTGTTGTTAATTCTCACCTGAGGATATTTTTTCCATTGATTTTTAGAGAGAATGGAAGAGAGAAGGAAAGACAGAGAGAAATATAGATGTGAGAGAAACATATCGATTGGTTATCTCCTGCACAAGCCCCGATCAGGGCCCAGCCAGGGAGAAGCCTCAACCAAGATACATGCCCTTGACCAGAATCAAACCCAGGACCCTTCGGTCCACAGGCCAATGCTCTATCCACTGAGCCAAACTAGGTAGGGCATCCAGTTGTCAGTTTTACTTGATACCAAGCAATGGCCAGTTTGTGTGTCAGACTCTGATATTTGTCCTTCCTCCTTGTCTGCCTTCTCCTTGCTTTCTTGGTTTTTTGTTCCCTCATTTCAGCATTTGCCATAGGCTCTTCTCTCTTGGATGAGATACATGTGATAGATTGAATCCAGACTTTGAAGAATTCTTTCTATATTTGTCAAGGTCTTTCCGAATTCTCAGTGTCTGCAGTATAGATCAAAGTTTCTGTTGTAAATGACAGCCACTCCGTTCTTATCAACTCTGAATGAAATATTCCCCACTCTGTCCTTCTGGGAACTTCCCATTGTCTCTAAGACAAAAATCAAAGTAATGTTTCGCCTTATATGCAGGCTTCTCCTCATCTGGCATCTGTGCACCTCTCTAGCTTTAACTTCTGCCACTCGCAACCCTGTCCTTTACAAATTATTTTCACTTTTCCATACACATCTGCTAATGTAATTTTGCTCATGTGTTCCTTATTTTAGGAACTTCAGCTGTACATTTGTTTTATTTGTAAAGTTTTCATTCATAAAGTCTGAGCATAACCTCACTTTTCTCTAGGAAACATCTTCTGACTCCCTCCCCCAATCATTGTCACCCTAAGAAATTAGGTTACATGAACTTATGTCATTATGGTAAGATTACTTGTTGCCTTGATGTCTCTTCCACCAGGTAATCTTCTTTGAGATCAAGAACCAAGTCTTATTGGTGTGTATATTCCTAGGACTCTGAACAATGTTGATTATCCAGAAGGTGTCAAATAAATATTTGCAAAATTGTTGTTAAAATACCCAACAGGGGAGATTGAATAGAAGTCCATTAGATGAAAGCACAATTGACCAAGGTTAAACTTCGAGAAAAAATATTTATATTTAGCTTCAAGAAAAAGACACAAGGAGAGGTCTGGAAGGCAGGCAATCAAGATCTCAAAGGAACTAAAGATGACAAAGTTCTCCCTAATTGTTGGTACTTTCCTAGAAAACTCTGTCTCTCTCAACATTTATCTATGATCATCTCCTCAGCTTCATCATAAAAACTGAATCCTAAAGTGATTCCACTTCAATTCACCTTCTAGCCAATCACCTAGACTGAAACATCTTCATTTATTGTCCCCATGAATTCTCCATTGTGATTAGGATTATGTTATTGGAAAATATCTTGTTTTGTAAAACTTTGGACACGTTAACTTAAAAACTCTGTTTAGAAGCGTGTTACAAACAACAAATACCTCAAAGATGAAAACAAATTATGATGCTAATTATCAGGGTTGCTGCCATGTATTATGCACCCAGCACGTAGGAAATGTTCACCATAAGATACTCTATCTTTAATTCTCATACATAAAATACAAGGTGTTTTTGTGTGTTTTTTTTTCACTTTACATCTAAGGAAAAAATATCTCAGGAAATTAAAGTATTTGATCTGAGCTCAGGCCTGTTTGAGGTGAAACTTGTGCTATTAAGAGAACACATGAACATATTACAATGGAACTGAATTTACTATCAATGGAGAGCATCATAATTATAAAATTTTTAAAATGAAAATAAGAATTAAACTTTCAACATTCAGTCTCAAGACACAAGATTTCTGAAGAACCCACTGAACTGTGTTTCTTCTTGCAATTTACTGCTGGCACTCACTGCCGTTCCATTTGCTTCAAGTCTTGTATTTCATTTCAAATGACTTCCACTGTTACTAAAAATGAATTTAGAGCATAAAGAAGAAAAAAATATTGACAACTTATTTCCAGTTTCTTAGCTGAGATTTCCAGGGCTTCTGTTATTTTAAAACAGAATCTTTTCCTTTCCTATCCTTAGAAAATTATATCACAAATGATTAAAGTGAACGTGGCTTTTCTTATATGCCAGGAAATTGCCCCTCATGATCTTCTATCCCTGTCACCACCACCACCCCATCTCTCAAAATCTTCTTAATGGAATCCAGGAGATAAAAATAACCAAGAGTTACATCTTTAATTTATGCTTAAAAATTAGACTTATAAATGGAAAATTCGGTTTTGGTAAAGAGCTGAGGGTTTTGTTATGGCTCCTGAATGAAGGCCAAGATTTAATAACATATCATTCAAAATGAGAACTCCCTCTGATAGACTGAGATTGCCCCATCCACGGTGGCAGGAGGGAGAAGAGGTCAGGGCTGGTGACTCAAGTGCCACATCAAGGCTGCTCTGGGAACGGGAGCAGCTGTGGTTGGGAGTGCAGGCTGGAGGGGCCATCCTGGCTAAGAAATCATGCTCCGGGAACATGTCTGAACATGTGAGTATTAACCAATGAACAGACCTGAGAAACTCAAGCATGAGCCTCTCCTTCCAGGCAGGCAGGGTCTATGCCAGCCTGAGCATGTTGTCCTGATCCTGGACGGCATGGGGACAGCCTGCAGGAGAGACAGGTGGTGGCAGCAATAAAAGCACATACAGGCAAACACCTGGTCTCCCTTGTGCATTGACAGGATGCTAGCTTGACTTTAAATGGAATCGAGAAGCTGGAATGATCCTGAATAAGTCTCTGTGGTACCCTAACCATCCAACCAGTGAGGGAATTTATTCAGAAAGATGCCAGGCTGTCTCCTAATCTGAAAATTGCCTCTTTTAATTTTGAAAACACAGAGTTATGTTCATACTTGCACTGTGATGTAGTAACGTGTGTCATACAGATTGCATACATATTTCTGATAATCAAATATGTTGCATACAGCATTTCTATTGGTTTATATGTAAGCAATTTAAATTCATCATGCTCCTGTATTGCTTTAGAATGGGTGGAACCTTACTAACCATTAAAATCAAGATTTCAGTGTCCAGAATGAGGAAAAAAAATCAAGCACAAGTACCCTTACAGAATGTGGTTTTATCAAAACTTATTTTAGTATGATTGTGTTCCCCGTTACAAAACCATGATGTTCATGCCACTGAGAAGCTCTTATTTTAAGCTGACCACATGTTGATGATCCTAAACAAAACATTCTTTCCCAGGGTTAACTGTAATGAAATCCTAACATCAGTACTGCCATATTATTATAAACCGCATGATTCTGACATATCATATTCCCAATTTATAATGTAATTGTTTATAAGAACATGGCTTCAAGACCTTGTGCCTTGGTAACTGTAATACTCTTTTGTAATGTGTAACTGTAGCATGTTTTTTTTTTCAGGAATGCATAGCAATGTAACTGTATTTCAAATGTAAAAAATTTAACTAGGGATTTGATCTTAGTACCTAAATTTTATTGAGGATTGTACTGACTCCTTAATTGCACTTAACATTTATGTACCTCATTACATATTTGCAAGCCACACCTCTCATTCATAAACTCATTAAATCTTATCATTGGTTAACTTCAAAAAGGTGAGCTTTCTACCTAAGGATAGGGATGACAAACAGAGAACAGTTTCCCCAAGGTCATATAGATATGAAGCTGTTGCTGAGCTAGGAAGACTAATCTTTAAAGTTGTTCTGGCTTGGCATTTACCCTTATATAAAGCCCCAAGAATTCAGACTGAGTAATCATTACAATAACCAGTTCACCACCCAACATGCCACCATAGTTCTCCTGGAATCAGTGCTTCGGCAAAGATGCATACCAACCTCACTGCTATTAGAAAAGAAGGACCAGGTGAGCTAGCATCCATCATCCCTCCTCCTGATAGAACCAGAATACTGGATTGCTTAGTGGAACTGCAAACTTGTCCTCAATGGAGCCAAAAATCTAGCTTTGTTCCTAAACAACAGGTTTCAAAGATTGAGAAAGACTAACACCCTTTGCTCAACAGCCCAGACAAATTTTAAACAAAGAACACATCTTGACCTTTTGCGCCTAAAGTATTAATTCTGAGTTTCCATATAGCTGTCTATCAATAAATGTTTGTAAAAATTCTCAAGAATCTTTAAGGCAAAGTAGGTTTTCTGCCAGATGTTCTGGGGAATTCTATAATCAACAGCACTTTCCTAAACTTTGCCAATGGACATGTGACTCCTATCAGCAATTCTCAACCTGTGGGTGGTGACCTCTTTGGGAGCCGAATGACCCTTTCACAAGGGTCGCCTAAATACACCCTGCATATCAGATATTTACATTATGATTCATAACAGTAGCAAAATTACAGTTAGCAAAAGTAATTTTATGGTTGGGGTCACCACAACATGAGGAATTGTATTAAAGGGTCGCGGCATTAGGAAGGTTGAGAATCACTGAGCTAGACACATGAACTTCCAACTTCCATCTCAGTGTTGAAGATCCAGAGCATGACTATCATATCATCTCAAGCCTTCTGGCCAGAGGAAGGATATTTCATCAAAGAAGCATACCCAACAGTGGCTTGACAACCTGAGATTGATTTCAGGAGATACAGTGGTAAAGAAGTATGATTTGGTACCCAGTGATGCAGTGTTTGTTAATTTTGAGGAACTCCATTCCTTTCCAAATATCTGTGTCCTGATTTATGTCTAAGTCCACCAGTTTTTTCTGTAGAGGATGGCCAAGGTCTTTAACTATAACAGAGGCTCGTTTACCCAGTAAATGGTCTACAAACTATCTCCTAACTCTTCCCAGCTGTGTGTACAGTCACACTCAAAAGAAAGTAAAGAGTAGAAAATAAAATATATCCCAAGTAATCTATTACCATTTTTTTCATAAACAATTCAAAACGCATTCTACCCATAATATTAACAAAGAACACTGCTCAAAAGAAAATCCACTAGACTAGCATTAATGAATTAGTATTACGTGTAAGTTTTGATTTCTGTAAAGTTCAAATATCCCTAGGAGAAATGAAACTGGTTATATTTGTCAACACAGATAATAAGCCCTAGCCAGTCTGGCTCAGGAGATAGAGTGTTGGCCTGCAGACTGAAGGGTCCTGGGTTTAATTCTGGTCAAGGACACATGCTGGAGTTGCAAGCTCCACCCCAGTAGAGGACATGCAGGAGGCAGCCAATCAATGATTCTATCTCATCTTTGATGTTTCTATCTCTCTCCCCCTCTCCCTTCCTCTCTGTAATACATAAAAACATATTTTTTAAAAACTGATAATAATAAGTTAATTTCAGATTATTAGTTAAGATTATTTTGGGGAGGAAAGGACCAAGGGAAAATAATATTACAATAGGCACTGAAATTGTTGATCAACTATAATTTCAAATGGATGAATTGAAATACAAGTTCATTATTCAGTGACACTGCTTTAAATAGAGGTATATCTGACAGAAGCTGTGCCAAAGAACGTATTTTCTTACAACCTCTGAAGACTTTTAAAGAGCCAAAGCTTTCAAATTAATGAAATGCTAATGTTTGCTTCCTGGGCAAAGACTCTCCCCTTTTCCTGTCTGTATCTTATTTGTTCATTTCAATATCCACCTTTGATTTGCATGTTTTCTCATGCTTGGCCAATCATATCCCCTCCTTAGGGTAATGGCAAACCAGACTCCACAGAACAGTTACTCACACTGAGCAAACAACTCAAAAATGGAACAGATGTTAGTGAGTTTTCTACAAAGAAAGTGAATGCTATGAATTAGAAAAAAATACAAAATAGATATATGTATTTATGTACTGATATGCTATTAAGCCATTTCTTTCCTCTATTTAACATTTATTATTGTTTAGAATCAATTTTGCCTAATAGTTTTATTGAGAGAACACACATTTTATAATGAGGTCAATGACTATGCATTATCAATTTAGCCATCATGAGGAGATGACAAATTTTTATATATCTAAATGCTAATTATGTAATGACTAGCCATGAAAATAGTTTTCCTGCGTATATATTTTTTCAGTGTGATCTAACATTCTAAATTTCATATGTAAAAAGGAAAGCTTATTAAAAATTCCTCATATTTTTAATGTAAATTTAATACATTCTTGTAAGTATATGCAGCAAATAAAAATTATGACTGTTAATCATACTTCTTGTTTAGTATCTATAAGAAACATTTTTAAAATAAAAAAAATTAGTTTAACTTCTTCTCAAAGGGAAATAAAGAACCATTTCAGGACACAGTAAGTTTTGGAACATTGACAAACTGCTGCTATGGAGTTGAGGGATAAATATTTGAAGGCTATAAATGAAATTTAAACTATTACAAACCAAATTCTAGTATGAAGATATAAAAATTCCAAAGCGTTCATTTATTATTAGAGAGAGTATGTTTTATTTATACTTTTGCAAAGTTGAATAACTTCAAATGATTAAAATCTTATGTTACATTTATATTAAATATTTATCTAATGACATGATTGTTCCATTTCTGCCCAACTCAATTCTAACATATTCTCTCTTGTTTTATATGAATAACTTACTTTGGATATATTAAAAATTAAACATATTTTTTATTGTTGACCAACAGCTCCTATAATAAGCATTGTAACTAAAGAAAAGTCCCCTGCTCCAGTAGTTAACTTGTGCTGAGTGGCAGCTTCTCCTGGTGTATCTAATAATTCTTAACTGCCCAGAGTGGGCTGACCAGTTTCTCAATGAAAAAGAATGGAAAGGATTCCTTGTAATCTAGCCAAGCTCTCTGGAACAAGTTCTTTTGAATATCCCACATGCAGGAAGGTGTGGAGGACAACTCTTGGGAGCCATCTCTAAGAGAAGAAAGAAGCGGTCCATAACAGAGACAGGACATGGAGGAGGGCAAAGAGGCAAGTGGACTGAGCTCCCAGTATTATCACAACTGTGACTACCTGCTGTTTCAATTTTCACATAAGACAGTTTCCCAGGTGCAAATCATTCCCAGCAGGACTTGATCAGAAACACTCTTTCCTTCTCTCTCCTGATATTCTTGCCTAATCCGACACACTGGATTTCTCTTTCCCTTAAACACACTGATAATTTTACTTCAGGGACTCCATTCACTCCCTTGCCTCTATGTCTTGTTTGGATCCACCTAAATCCATTTCAAAAATATTTTCATTTTCAAAAGTATAAACTTTGGAAACAGCTGTTTAGAGGCTCCTGGTCTCTTTCTTCCAATAAGTGATAGGCACGTGGGCAAAGTGACTCGATCTGCTATGGGCTCAAGAGAAGCCAAGTAAATGCATAGACAGTTCCAAAGGGTCCCAGTACATTCTTTCCTACCTAAAGGGGTAGGCAAAAACAGGTTTACAGTTGTGAACACATGAAACACAGAGTTTATTCTTGAATTATTTATTAATTATTGTACTTTTTCTAATAAAAGCCATTAATCTAATCTAATAAAAGAGTAATATGCAAATTAACCCTCACTCCGTTACATCCACAAGCCATGCCCACCAGCCAAGTCCACCAGCCAATCAGGAGCAAATATTCAAATTAACTCAACTAAGATGGCAGCGGCCACGGAGCTCGAGTTGCCCAGGGCAATGGAGGAAGCCAGGGCACTGTGGACCCTGAGTTCTACTCAAGGCTACAAAGTTTCAATTATAGAAGATAAACAAACCCCAGATACCTGCCAGGCTGGGACCTTGGGTTGCCAGGGACAACCCAGGCTTCGAGCAGGGGACCAAGGCAACAAAGTCTCAATTATAGAAGTTAAATAAATCCCAGATACCTGTTTCCAGCCAGGCACCCCAGTAGGGACCCAAATCCTGAAGGGGCTGTGGGCAGCCTGAAACAGCCCTCTGCCCCTCACCCAGGCTGGGCAGGCACGCCAACAGGTGGACATTCCCTGAGGGGTTTCAGACTGTGAGAGGGCACAGGCCAGGCTGAGGGATTCCCCCCTCACCCCAAGTGCACAAATTTTTGTGCACCAGATCTCTAATTTGATATAATTTGTTACAGTGAGTTTTATGGCATATGATTATACTGTGTAATTAACAGATTCAGTATAAAAATATAGAAAAGTTCAATTTTATTTACCATTTTTGAGGTCTTTCCATGAAATCTGGAACCATAATTCTGAATTTTCAACTTAAACTGGTCAAGGTTAACTGGAAGACAACTCCGAGAGCAATCTGGTTTCATTTGGTTTGCATGTTTTCCTTTTTTGATGACCAACATAAGTAATGCTCATTTTATTGGTACTATTAGTCTCTGGCCCTAAAATGATACAAATAACAATGGACTGCTTGGTGTTACAAAGGGGACATTTCACTTTGTTACTTTTCCCTGGTAGTTTTATATGTTAAGCCCATAAAATGTATAACCTGATTATCTAAGTAACTGTGCATCTTTCTAATATTTGCTTTTTTAAAATTCCAGGATAACATTTCTGAATGTAATGTTTTATTTTTCCATACTGACTGTTAAAATAATAGAAGAGAAAATACTTAGTAATACTTAAGAGTGTAAATGACTTGTGTTTTAAAGATTTTTCATCTTGTAGCACCACTAGTAATACTTAACCTATTACATAGAAGTAGAGAAAATTTAACTTTCATGGTTAGTTTCATGTGTATTTACAATATATATTATTATGCAAGGTTTTATGAGGATCAAGACAAACTTTGAGTGGTTAAATTTGTTTTAAATTATTCTTAGAGGATTAGAGATTATTTTAATTTTCATAAACTGAGATTCTAAAGAATTGTTCTGTAAATTCTAAAATTTTAGTTAACTTAAACTCATCAAAATTAGCTTCCAAAGCATTATGATTTGATTAAATTATTTCATGAGATCTGATGTATGTGTATGTGTTAGTGTGTGTGTGTGTACTTATTAAAATTACTTTCTCATTGTTTTCCTAAATGTATAAAATTTAATTTATTTGCATTCCCCATATTTGAAATAATATAGTAATGGAAAATTAAAATATGTTATTATAGACATTGCTTAAATGTGTTTTTACCAAATGATGTCATAATAACGCAGATGTGTTAGGATAATGAGGGAAGAATTGCACTTATTTAGCACAGAAATCTGGAGAATACATGTGAACTATACTCATGAATAAAATATTATGTTTCAAAAAATTATAGCATGTATTTAGAAAAAAGTATTTTATAATCACATTTATTTTATCTATTTAATGTTAGTGACACCAAACAATGACAGCTATTGGGTAGGGGATGGAGGGATTGAGCAAAAAGGAAAAAAGAGAGGAAACTCATGGACATTGTGGTGATTGCCTGGGGATGGGGTATGGAGAGTGATGGAGGAGGATATAGGGGGCATCAATGATGATGGAAGGAGACTTGACTTGGGGTGGTGAACATAATACAGGGTACAAATGATGTGCTGTGGACTTGTGCACCTGAAACCTGTATAATTTTTTTAAACAGTGTCACCCCAATAAATTCAATTAAAAAGGGAAAAAATAAGATATGTTCCTCTAGAAGGAACTCTGACTTGCCTTACACCTCATGCTAATTCACATATTTTAATTTATATACATCAATCTACTAGAGGTCCGATGCACAAAGATTCATGCAAGAATGGGCATTCCTTCCCCTGGCTGCTGGCACCACCTTTGCTCCAGCCCAGAGCCACCTTTCCACCTTCCCACACTGCCCAGAGGCCCAGAGTGGCTGGCAGTGCAGAATGCCTTCATCGTTGCCATGGCGACAATGCAAGCATCCTGCCCCACCCCAGCCTCTTGGTGCCTGTGTATGCAAATCAACCCACCATCTTTGTTGGGTTAATTTGCATACTTACTCTTGATTGGCTGGTGCCTATCAAGCAGATATGATCAATTTGCATCTTTCTCTTTTATTGGTGTAGATGATCCAAACTCTATTATATCATTATTTAAATATATCTATATAAGATTAAAATAGCTAACAAAGAGTATCCTTAAAATAAGCTCAACAATAAAACAATTACTCAAAATGAATACTTTGAAATTTTAAACAAATGGAACATTCTCTCACATGTAAAATGACAATGTGTAATCATCATGCAGATTAGTTGAATGAGAGGGTTGAAATATTGTTTTATTTGAAAGAATCCTATATAATAAAAGGGTAATATGCAAACTGACCCTAATAGCAGAATGACTGGGAATGACTGACTGGTCACTATAACACACACTGACCACCAGGGGGCAGATGCTCAATGCTGGAGCTGCCCCCTGGTGGTCAGTGCACTCCCACAGAGGAAGCTCTGCTCAGCCACAAGCCAGGCTGATGGCTTCCAGTATCACGGTGGTGGTGGGAGCCTCTCCTGCCTCGTCAGCAGCACTAAGGAAATCCGACTGCAGCTTAAGTCTACTCCCCACTGGCAAGTGGATAGCCTCTGAGGGCTCCCAGGCTGCCAGAGGGATGTCTGACTGCCAGCTTAGGCCTTATCCCACAAGGGGTCCCAGACTGTGAGAGGGCACAGGCCAAGCTGAGGGAACCCCCTGAGTGCACAAATTTTTGTGTACTGGGCCTCTAGTTATATGTAAATATAGAATAATGGGTAATCACACAACTAGATTTTTTTATTATCATACAGTTCTATTCCATATTTATTTTTTAGCTCTATTTTTTAAATCTTCTACTCTTACTGTCAAAATCAGAACTTCTTAAATTAAACATTAAAATACAGCAATTCATCTAGATACCACGCAATTCCCCATATGGTGCTGTCATCACATTCCACACACTACTATCTCAGACTTTTGCACATATTCTGTTGCTATGGCCAAAATGAATAAATTTAGCCTATGTGAAAATAAAGGACCCTTATCATCACATGTATCCATTCCACTCAACTAAGAGTCCTCCTCCCTTTCTGTATCTCAAGGACCATATTAGGAACAAGACCCTCTCTCAACCAGAAGGCAAAGACACGATTTGGTGTCACAAAGTTCAGAAATCATCCTCCCATGGGAACACATAAAATCCCAAGAACTGACTGACCACCACAGTAACTCACTCATGAGTTCTCCCATGTTCACTGGGGACCTATACTTTCACATCTTTCACCACTGCACCCTGTGGGACTTGCAACCAGGGGGACATCAGGCAGTGGCAGCTTGCCCAGGCTCACCCCCTGATCATGTGTCCAGGATGCATCTTTTTTCTACTTAAATAAAACGTTATTTCACTCTCTCTTGAATTCTTTCCTGAACCTAGTCAAGAACCTGGCAGTCCCAGAGCACAGTGAGAAACCCAGCCTATTCCACCTCCAAGGATACTCTGAGATTTGCAACCAGAAAATTTTATGGATAAATGATATATAAAATTCCCCCAATCATTATAGTAGCAAATATTTGTTAAGGAAGAAAATCTTTAATCAAATAATCACTTTTTACTGATTTGAGAGAGAGAGAGAGAGAGAGAGAACATCAGTGTTAGAGAGGCACATTCATTGATTGCCTTCCGCACAGGCCCTGAATGGGAATTGAACCCATGACCTTCTGGTGCATGGGAAGATGCTGAACCAACTGAGACATACTGGCCAAGGTTCAATTAATCACTTTTTATTGTGTGTCTGTTATATGTCATGCACTGTGGTAAGCACAAGGAATATGATTGTGAATAAAGTAGATAAAACCTCTGCTCTCAGAAAACTTTTGCAGAGAAGATATTAAATAATCACAGGGATGAATTTATAATCATATCATTTATAATGATATCTTAGTTTACTCACTGCCATTTTAAGAAGACTACAAATTGGATGACTTAAAACAGAAATGTATTGTCTCACAGTTTCAGAGGCTAGAAGTCGGAAATCAAGGTATCGGCAGGATTGATTTCTGCTTTTAACTGTAAGAAAAAAACCTGTTCCATGAGCCTCTCCTAGGTTCTTGTGGGTTTCTAAGATTCTTATTTTTTGGCTTCTAGCCATATCATTCTTATTCCTAACTTTATGTTCATCTAGTGACACGTGTGTGTGTGTGTCTGTCTTTATGTACGTATGTCTATGTGTGCACATGTGAAAATTTCTCCTTTTTAAAAGGACACCACTCATTTTGGTTTAGCGTCTCACCTACTTCAGTATGATTTCATCTTAACAAATTACATTTGCAATGACCCTATTTCCAGGTCACAGTCTGAATGAGGTACTGGGAGTTAAATTTCTGACATAGGAATAAGGCGGGGGCAGGAATACAATGTAACCCATAACAAATGATAAGTGCTTTTAAAAAAGGACCACATTCCATAAGAGTATAGCAACTTGGGCAAAAGATTCTACTACTCTAATTACTGCCAATACACAAACGCTGGACATTTTAGAATGAAGGGATCACAATAAAAGCAAAAACTGAGAGTTGTTGCCTTAAAATAAGAATATTTGGTTGTTAAAAGTGTAATCCAAAAAACAGGGCCAGGAGAGAGAAATGTAGAAAAGTTTGAGTATTTATCCAAAGAAAATACCCAGACTGAGTATAGATGAAAACAGTTAACACATTGTCAGTAAAACCCTAAGAAAAAGCAATGTGATAGCCATCACTCAAAAACTAATATTTTATTGGCTTTGAGAACAACTGATTCCAGGTGGCAAAGCTGACATCCAAAAATCTACTCTTGTTAATGTCACTGGTGACCTTGAAATTACCACATATAGTTGACAATTTAAGTGTTTAACTGACTTGACATTTCATCAGTATTTGACATCAATGCCTAATACCTTCTTCTTGATGCTTCCCACCTCCAGTCTTCCATGGCACCATTTTTGTTGTTGTTCTATTTCTGCCTGCCTACCACTTCTCCTATGCACCTCACAGACACATTTTCATGCCAATGTTTTCTAGAAATCCACTATCAACTTTCTTCTCGTCTCACTTTAGATAGTCCTGTGGTTCTCAACTGGGCACATTTATTCTACTCCCAAGGGGCATTTGACAATATCTGAAGACATTTTTTTTGCTATAACAACTTGGGCTATGCTACTTGATTCCTAGTTGGTTGATGCCAGGATGTAGCTAATCATCCTACAATGCATAGGACAACTTCTCACCCCAACCCACAAAGAACTCCCCAGCCAAAATGTCATCTTTTACCTGCACATGACAACTTTCAAATGTGTGTCTGCTGGCCAGAATTGAGCTTTAAATCGCCCCTTATCCATTGCATTTTGTTCAGTTTTGATCCCTACAAGCACCTCTTGGAACATGTCTAAGACAAGATGTACCATCTCTTTCCCAAATCTGCTTTGTCCCATGCAGTCTCTAATTTTGCCACTGACAGCAAAAATAACACTGACATTTATCTTAGTCAACTCCATTTCTCTTACCCTTTATGTCTAATCAGCCTCTAAGTTGTGTAGTTTCTGCTTCTCTCAAAGGAACATTCTTAGCCTAAGTGCTAATATTTATCATATCATATTAAGAGTCTTTTAACTGATTACCCCTTTTCTAGCTAGCCCTTCTAAACTGCATTCACAGATGTCTTTCTAAAGTGAAAATCTGAGCGTTTTCTTTCTGAATAACTTTGATGATCTCCAGCCTTTCAAAATGTAGTCACCTTTATATGGATTCGAACAGTTGATAATGCCCAACCTCACATTGACCCTCAGCTCCATGCTAAAACTCCGGCTTTTCTGGAAAAATAAATAAATATACATATAGATATAATTTCCTGAGAACAGTATTTCCTCTGTGCTTCCACACATTGGCCATGATTTCATCTAACCCATTCCTCATCCCCTAGCCCTCCAGCTGCATGGCTAACATTTATTCATCCATCATGACATAGTGGTAATAGAAATACCACCTGTTTTCTAATAGAATGGCAATCATTAAAAAAAAAATCCAGTTGGTAAAAGTATGAGTAAAAAAAACATTTTCTACACTATTGTTAGATTTTTAAATTTGAACAACTATTTGAAGAACAATTTTACATTTAAAATGTTAGTTTTCTTATTTTGGGCAAATTTAAACATTCATTTTATACACAAGGTTTGCATACAAGAATATATTTGAAAAGATGACCTTTACAACATTATTTCTTAAAACAAAAAGATTGAGTCAACTCAATAAAATAACTTTAAAATATGTAAGACAGCAATATAGAATGACTTATAGGCATTTTTAAGATGAAAGTCTACCCTATAATGTTGGAGGGAAGGAGGGCAGTATGTTAGTATGATCTTACTATCAGCAAAAGAGGGGTGCCCTGACCAGTTTGGCTCAGTGGATAGAGCGTCAGCCTGCGGACTGAAGGGTCCCAGGTTCAATTCTGGTCAAGAGCATGTACCTTGGTTGTGGGCACATCCCTAGTGGGGAGTGTGCAGGAGGCAGCTGATCGATGTTTCTCCCTCATCGATGTTTCTAACTGTCTATCCCTCTCTCCCTTCCTCTCTGTAAAAAATCAATAAAATATATTTTAAAAAAAAGAAAAGAGGAGTTTTCCACTTTTTTAAAATATAAATGTTTTAGTTTGGAATAATTTTAAATTTGTAGAAAATTTATAAATGTAATACAGAGAGTTTCTAGACACCCCTCACCCTTTTCCCCCATTGTTAACATCTTAAATTTTCCTAATACGTTTCTCAGAACTAAAATAACCAACATTGATATATAACTATTAACTAAACTCCAAAGTTTATATAGATTTCATCTGCTTTTTTGTTAATATTCCTTTTCTAAGATCCAATCCAGGGAACCACATCACATTTAATTCTTTCCTTTCTGACTTTATGTGACTCCATATTGTTTGTATTTCTTTTTCAAAGTCCATCAACAACTTCAGCAGTGTTAACAAAGGCTCAAATGGTGCTATCTAGCAATCTCTGGGTCCATGGCCCTCTTTTCTTTCCCAGGAATCTTGAGTATCCCACCAAGGTCACACACATTACATCCTGCTATAATCACTAATTTCCTTTTCTGTATTCAAAATTGATTTTAATTAGGCAACTCTGAAATAAGATAGTTCTCAGAATTACTAGCTTATTTTGTTTCTTCATATCATGATATCCCTGGAACCAATATGCAAGCACATTAACAAAAAATACAATCGACTAAATAAATAATAAATATTGGCCATTGCAATAATAGAACCAAGGGATACAGCTACATAAAATATTTATATCTACATCTTTATACATGGTAATGAAATCACTGAGTGCTGAGAGAAAAGGTACAAACCTCACCAGTGGAGTTTCAGAATCAACTAACAGAATTTCCACTTAAAATTTATTAGGTAATGAAATGATTTCATAAGCACGTTTCACTGTCCTTTAAGGTATTGATGAAACCTGATTGTAGGTTGTGATAGGCAACATGGGCATAGTAAAGTAAACATCCTTATCATTTTCAGTGAGTGACAAATATTAACATACATCCTAAAGAGGTCTCAGTTGAGAATTCTAAAATGTTCATTCAAATAATGATCCATGAACCATTTTATTGATTAGGGATTTTAGAAAATCTTCCAAAACATTATGCATCTGATCACTCAAAGAATTTCAAATGTTCCAAAGAATATTATGACCCCTGTTTTTAGAATCCTGATGAGTTTGTAAAAATTAAATTTTTTGTTTTAGCATGAAGTGTTACTAATCTATTATAAACAGTGCTTATAATAATTAGATGAGTAGTGAAAAGAAAGTAAGAGAGTTGGATAAAAAGTTGGTGGCCTACAATTAGAGCAAAGAATTTAAACAATAACAATAAAAGTATTAAAATTTTAAAGTGGCTACAATTTCATTTAAAATTAAATATTTTATATCAAGGGAGTATGTATAAAAAAAGCCACTCTTTCTTAAACAATAGATTATGAATTCAACCAATTCTTTTCAAAGTGTGACGTGTGTGATGAGTCATGTAATTAAAAAAAATTACTGAGAGTCAAACTCTTGGAAGAAGGAAGTTGGTAGAATATAATGAGGTCAGAAGAACTGAGCATAGAATCCACCTTGTAAGTAAATCATTTTTGGAACTTCAACAATGAAACCCAGTCCAAATAATTCCACTGCATTGTAAATAGTATAATTGCTCCAAAGTCTATGGAGACTCACTGACCAATCCAAAACAGGATGGATAGAATAAAGATTATATGGAAGAAATCAATTATTGAAGGTCAGTTAAGCCAAACTTGAAAGGACAAATAAACAAAATACACTACTTAACATCACAGGAGACTATATCAAATGCACTGCTTATTACTATATAAAGATAAATTATTGACAAAGCTATATTTGCCTCTCCATTTAAAAAGAGGGCTAATAATAGAATATGGGCAAGGAGTTATTGAACAAAAGCCCACATCTCTTTCTATTAGGAATTTTCATGTTCGGCATTCTATCAATGCTTGGGAGTTGTCCCACCCTAGGAAAACCTGAACCTATACAAACACTCTCTGCTTTTTATTTGCCTGGATTTTCTTTAGTCCAAATTTTCTTGGCCATTTAAAAAAGAGGAAGTAGAAAAATAAGTGTTTGGGTGTTGGATTACAAAGAAACTGACTAAGGAGACTTTGCCATAGGCTCTTTAAACTTTCTTCTCTCTGATAAAATGCCACATTCTGTGGTCCTGTTTATCCCATCAAAAATCAATCAAGAACTGCGAAGGGCCTGAGATTTTACTCAACATGCATTATAACAAGTTAGCAGCTACAGTGTCATGGAAGCAGACCAAAGGCAGGGACTCCTAGGACCAAAACCAAGGACTTTATTTCTCATAGCATAGAAAGCATGAGGCTCATGGCTCTGTTGATCTCTCTTGCTCTCCAAGTCCCATTTACCTCTGACAGCATGTTTTTACTTGGCCATTCTACCAGTTTTTAGCCCCATAATATCTTAGTTCTCTGTGTAAATAGAACAGCCACTCTGAACTCAGCCATTACTTACAGGTCTCTGTACTTAAACATTTTACTGGTCTACGTATGAAATAAGTAGATATCTTACTTGTACCTACTAAACTGTAAAAAAAGGAAGACCATGAAATGTTAGCTTGTAAATGATTAAGGTTTAATAAAAACTTTGACAGGAATATTTAAAGCTGAATAAATTCTTTATAGCTCAAATATTCTGTATTTAAGAAATTCAAGATGTAAAAGTTTTCTCATGAACAAAACACACATTGTATGTGTGTGTGAGTTTGTGAAAGTACCTAAAGTCAGTGAAAGTAAAATCATGATGTAGTCTAATGACTATTTTATTTTCTACATGATCCCTAAATAATAAAAACATCACCTTACCTCAGAGTCTCCTATATACAAACTAATACACCAGAAAAAATTCGGTTGGCCATTAGAAAAAACAAACAAACAAACAAACAAACAAACAAGAAAATGCTTATTTGGTTTTAGTATCTTCAAGCAAGCATGTTGCTATATTTCAATCACTCCAACAATACTTTTGCGGAGATTCATATTGCTAAAAACAATAACAAAACATGCCTCTGGCATGGGTTATATGAGTTTCTTGATTTGGGAAAGTCTAGATATTTGTTTGATTGACAGCTGGGAGAATTCACATGATTGACAGGGAACAGAAATGCCTTCCAGGTGGATAATTTACATGATGGCACTGAAAATGATGCCAGCCTCTCACTCCTACTTCTTTTTTCAAATTATTTATTTGAAATATATTTTTATTGAATTCAGAGATGAAGAGAGAGGGATGAAGAGAGAGAAACATCAATGATGAGAGAATCATTGATCAGCTACCTCCTGCACACCCCATACTGGGGATAGAGCCCGTAACCTAGGCATGAGCCCTGACTGGGAATCTAACCGTGACATCCTGGTTCATAGGTCAATGCTCAACCACTGAGACACACAGGTCAGACTTTTTATTCAAATTCTTATTAGTAAACTTCTCCTGCTGTTGTACCTGAGCCATTAAACACATTATAGGCTTGCTTTCCCAGAAAGAAGAAAATAATGAATTAGCTAAAGTAGAGGTTTCAGCAGTGGCACCTCAAACACTGAGTCACAGGGACATGTCAGAAAGGCAGGTCAAATTCTGCAGGTGAAGAAAGTTGAAAGATTTTTCACTTATTTCTTATTTCTGAAAAGATGCAAAATAATCTAAATCTCCCCCATAGTTGTTATCTTCTTTCTTTGGGCTTCCCTGATATGAGATGGTCTTGGTCATGGTTGGTGATCAAGAGAAGAAAGACTGAAAAGTATCCTTCTAATCCCAAATCTTTTTCAAAATAAGAATTTAACAAAATTGAATATGAATCATATTAGCTCCTATTCTTTGGAGCACATTTTGTTTGCAACCTTGGGACAAAGTGAGCCCTGTTACCAAAAACATTTAAAGACAAATGGAAGAAGTAATAATGATGTGTTAGTCAGTTAGATAAAGTCTTCATTTTAAGATTTATCGGGTCATTGTATTCAATATGAATTGGAACAGCTGGTGCCTAAAAGCTGGAAAAGCAATTGAAAGCCAAATGCTTTGTTCCAAGATGAATAGTATGAAAACCTAGGCTAGGACAATGAGAGGAAGGAGAAGAGACAGAACTCTAATTAATTCAATGACCACAGAGGCAGCAATAATTATACAGATAACTTATCAGGAATGCATAAAAAGCAAAAGGCTAACAACTGTCTAATTTTTCTAGCCTGAGACATTGACAAAAACACTGTTTTTAATAAGAATGTAGAAAACTCCTGGAATAGCCTATTAACACCTCGACAAGAGCCAGGAATTGACAGCTGGGTTCTATCACCTCGTGGGGAAAACTAGTTCATTCATAGTAAAAAAAAAAAAAAAAAAAAATGGGAAGAAGGGATTTATAAACAGACTCAACATTTTTATTTGAAAATAATTATGTGAAAGTTTGAAGCATGAAAGAAATTTTACTTATTCAAGTTTTTCCACCTATAATTTACATTTGCTAAAGTTCACTTTTTTAGATATGCAGCTCAAAGGGTTTTGAACAACATAGTCACATAATCTCTAACAAAATTAAAATAGAGGTCATTTCCATATCTCCAAAAATTTCTTTTATACCTCTTTGTAACCAACCCTTCCTCCCCTTCCTTAGGCCTTGGTTTCTGATGATATAATTATGATGCCTAGAGTTTTTACACTTTCTACAATGTCATTTAAATAGACTGATAAACCATACAGCTTCTGTACCCTTTTCCTTAGCATATGCTTTTGACCTGCCTCCTGTCATTGCATGCATTAGTAGTTTTCCCTTTCATTGCCCTATATGAGTGTACCATAATTCATCTCTTCATCAATGGATGGGTATTGGGGCTGTTTCCAACTTTTGGCAATTATGAAAAAGGCTGCTATAAACATTTATGCATTGGGCTTTTTACAGACACATGTTTAAATTTCTTTTGAGTAAATACCTAGGAGTGAAACAGCTAAATCACATGGTAAAGATATGTTTGACTTATCAGAAACTGCAAGATTGTTTTCTAAAGTGATGGAAATATTTTATAAACCTAATTCTGAAACTATAAAACATTTAAAGAGAACATGGAAGAAAATCCATATAACTTTAGGTTTAGATTTATTTTAAATCTGAAAAGCAAAGCACCAAACATTAATATATATATATAATTAATATATATAATTAATATACGTAATTAATATATATATTAATATATATTATATATATATTGGAGTCAGTCAAAACTTACTCTTTGAATAATACTAACAAATGAAATGAAAAAGCAAAAACTTGGGGGAAATATTTGCAAATATCTGATAAAGCATGTGTGTATAGATTATATAAAGAATTTAGGCAAAAGAGTTAAATAAACACCAAAGAAAAAAATAGAGATGGCGAATAACATGAAAAAAATGTTCAACTACTTAGTCATTAATTTTTTTAATTGGTCATTACAAAAATGCAAATTAAAACCATAATTAAATATTAGTATTCACCTTTTAGAATGTACATTTTTTGAAAAAGTGCAGGTGATTGTAAGGAGCAACCGGAACCTTTATAAGGTTTCTTGACTTCTTTATATTTTATTTCTCTTGGCAATGGATACATGTGATAGAATAGTCTTTCTTTCAGAAATAGAATTTTTTTTTTCATAATATTGCTTAAGAACCATCTTAGAAATCAGAATTTGAGTCTTTTGGGTAGAAAACATTTATTTGAAAATATTTTTTCGCAAAGATAGATGCAGCCCTGTGTTCATTGCAGCATTATTCATGGTGGCCAAGACATGGAGACAACCAAAGTGTCCTTTAGTAGAGGATTATATAAAGAAGACGTGGCACATATACACAATGGAATACTACTCAGTCATAAGAAAGGATGAAATACTGCCATTTCTGACAACATGGATAGACCTTGGGAATATTATGCTAAGTGAAATAAGTCAGTCAGAAAAAAAGCTGAAAAGCATATGATTTCACTCATAGATGGAATATAAAACTCTAACTCATAGACACAGTAGGGTGGTTGCCAAGGGAAAGGAGTGGGGGTAGTGGAGAAAAAAGAAATTAGTAGACAAAATCCTCCCATTTTAGCAACCTTGCTTTGCATAAGACATTTCTCTGAAGACAGTAATTATAAATCAAGTTTCTGGAGAAACAAGATGGCGGCATAGGGTAGACACCGCATATGCAGCTGTGAACAACTATTTCAGAAAAACCACGAAAAGAACACACGGACACCCCTCGCACCCACAGGACGGCTGGCTGAGTGAAAATCCTACAACCAGAGAAGAGTCTGAGACTCAGAGCAGCAGCGGAAGCAAAGTACAGAGGTACGGAGGCG
>PVJC01016546.1:14050-33704 GCA_004026665.1 Murina feae | reverse complement strand
ACAGGAGCGAGGGGAGGAGAGGGACCGGGAAGACTCAGCCTTGAGCCTCGGCGTGTAACGTCTTCCGAACTGGGTTCGTTTTAGTAGGTCAGCGATTTTCAACCTTTCCATCTCATCCACACTAGCTAATTACTAAGACTACAAGACACCAAAAATGCGTTTTGCGGATCTGACAAAATACAGGTATCATACGTTCTAATTCACTCTGACAGCTGTTTATCTGGCTGTGCTCATTTTGAGTCAGTAGCCAGGATGGCATGTTTTAAATGTTCTGCGTCACAGTAGCTGGAAATCACTGTAGTGGATCTTAAAATTAGAAAGTATTACGTGGACAGAGTAAGAACGTCCCCAACATTCCCTGTGGATGATCCCCAAACAGCTTTAATCTAGATGACCGAAACGGTTTTATTTGATAACTAGAGGCTCAGTGCACTAAATTTGTGCACTGGGGGGGGGGGTGTCCCTCAGCCCAGCCTGCACCCTCTCCAATCTGGTACCCCTGTGGGATCAGGCCTAAACCTGCAGTTGGACATCTCTCTCACAATCCGGGACTGCTGGCTACTAACCACTTGCCTGCTTGTCTGTCTGATCGCCCCTAACCATTCCCCTGCCAGCTTGATTGCCCCTAACCACTCCCCTGCCAGCCAACCCCCCACCCCCAACCACTTCCATGCCCGCCTGATTGATGCCGACCTGTTCCCCTGCTGGCCTGATGGCCCCCGGTTGCACTCCCCTGCTCACCTGGTCACCTCCAACTGCCCTCCCCTGCTGGCCATCTTGTGACAACATAGGGGTGGCCATCTTGTGAGGACACGGGGACGGCCACCTTGTGATGTGAGGGTGTGAGGGTCAGTTTGCATATTCCCTCTTTCCATAGGAATAGGTACTGTCGTGTTTCTGTACTTACATTTGGTTCTAGCCATCTCTGACCTCACAAGTCACAGAACCCACTTTCAGATTCTAGGTCCTGAGCAAAAGTTTCCACTGGAGCCTTTCAGAACCAAGCATTTCTGTTCCAGGTGGAGTCCACGGGCATGCATGACGGAGAAGAGCGGGAGGGAGGTGGCTGCTCCACAGACAAACCTCTCCTGTTTGTTAGTCTTGGGCCCTATGTGAGGCCCACGTCCCACATCCTCCTCCTGGGCCAGGGCCTGAGGATCTGGGCCTGCAGCCGGCACTCTTCACAAGGCCCGACTGACGCTACAAGAAAAGGCAGCAGCTCACTGGGTCATCTCCGAACGCCTTACCCAGTACCGTCTCCGGAGCCGCTAACATCCTGGGACTTGCCCAGACTCGCGCTGTCTTCCTCGGGTTCCTCGGCATCAGGCTGGTCGCCCAGGAGTTTCTCGTGGGAGCTGTGGGCCCCCAAGCATATTGCTTCTGACAGCATAACGAAACGGCTGGGCTAGGCCAGCCACCCGGGACATGGTGTGGGACGGGTTTCTCACCCGGCCTTTCAGAATTCCTCCCGGCCCGGCCTCTTGGTAGACTGTTGTCAGGAAGGTCCGCTCAGAGCGGCTCACGGCCGCCGTGGGCAGAGGCGCCCGCGTGGGCAGAGGCCCGCGGACGGTGCCTGTGGTTCCTGCCTGACGAGGAGGTGGCAGTTCTCGGGGCTGTGCCTGATGCACCCCTGGGAGCTGCAGACTGGATCCCTCCAGCAGGTGCAGTAGAGGGTTGCGGGGAGCAGTGCGCATTTCGTACACGTGCTTGTGTTCATGGAGTGGGTCAGCGTGTGCACCATGGTCTGTGCATGCACGTTCTCTATGACCATCTAGTGCAACCGGAATTCACACTGTAAATGCAAGGCATCCAGATTTAACATTTCTCAAGGAAAGTTCACAACTGAAGGTATGGACATGTATTTGTTTAGCGCGTGAGAATACCAAGTTGATTTCATTTCTTTTCAGTATATTTTGTCGGGGTACTGAGGACACTTCTGCCTGTTCAGGGGGGCTGAGCGCGCTTGGTGTAGGAAGGGGAGCAGGGTGGTCAGAGGGACCCCGGGCAGAGGTGCGGCCGGGAACTTGCCCAGAACCCAGGGACGAGGTGGAAGGCTGACTCTTCTCGGCAGCGTCTGAGGCCTTGCCGATGTGACTGCTTTGTGGTTGGCTTGATCCTTCTCGCACCTCGGCTTTCCTCTGTCTTTCCTCGGGAGCAGGAAGGACGTGTCGTTAAAGCACAGAATAGACTCTGTCCCTGGTAGGCTTCGCAGAGGGGCCAGCGCCCCGCTCCCCTTTCAGCCGCGGCCGAATGACGGGTCCCGCCGCGAGGGGCACTTACTCGTCTGCTTAGACGCAGAGGCAGCCTGGGAGGGACCGGCCCAGGAAGGCCTGCCCGCCCGACGGTGCCGCCTTCGTCCGTGTGCTGTGCCGTGTCCTGCCCCGCTGCCCAGTGCCAGGCGTGGGCGGCCGTGGTCTTCAGTGACATGTGCCCCCGTCTGAGCTGTGAGCAGCGCGGAGGGGCCTGGTCTTGGAGGCAGGCAGGCGGGTTCGACTCCGGGCCTGGGAAGTGCCCGACTCGCCGTCTCCCGGTAAGTGAGCGCCTGGCACAGTACCCAGCGCGTGGGGCAGTCAGTGCACGTGTGGTGAATGGATGGGGCCAGTCAGGCTGTTGTAAAGCTGGGGAGAGCGTTGTCGTCCTCACACGATGCAGGACAGGGCGGCAGGGAAGCCCGGCACTGGGAGTCGTGCCGTGTGCAGTGTCGGAAACACACTGGCTCATGCGGCGACGGTCAAGGAACACGCTCCGTCCCCAGGCCACACTGTGGAGACCTCGATTAGGGTCGTGTAGGCGCAGGTCTGCTCGGACCGTCCTCCCGGGCCGCCCAGCAGACGTGCTACTTTGTATATTATTTGCAACAGAATCATCTGAGCAGGTGACTTACCTGAGCCCATGTGAACACAGAAACCCTGCACCTGTAAGCGTCTGCCTCCTGCACCCGCTCAGTGCGCAGCTCAGGGTCAGCATCACAGTGGGCGCAGACGGTCCACCTAGCCTTGGCCGCTGTGACGCCATCCATCCCAGCTGTGCGTGGTGTCCACGGGTCTCGGGTCCTTGTTTCTTACACAGCGTGTGCCTTAGCGAGCACCGGTCCTGCATTCACCGGACAGAAGTCTGCTGGGCTGCGCATTCTGAGCTGGACCCGGTGCTCCAGGGCAGGGCTGGTGCCTGCAGCTGCCCTGCCTCCCCCGGGTGCTGAGCTGTCGGAGCTGGGCTGGGTGGATGACCTGGCTCACCCTAAGCAGGGGTTTGTGCCAGGCTGGCGTGGCTCAGCGGTTGAGTGTTGACCTGTGCACTGAGACCACCAGATTCCCCATCAGGGCACCCGCCCAGACTGTGAGCTCGATCCCTGGCGGGAGCCGTGCAGGAGGCAGCCAGTCGATGTGTGTGTGTCTTTCTCTCTCTCTCTCTCTCTTCCTCCCTCCCTCCTTCCCCCCCTCCTTCCTCCCCCCCCATCTCTCTAAAAAGCAATTAAAAAAACAAACAAAAAACTCCTTTAAAGAAACAAAAAAATGGCACAAAACACCATCGATGGTGATTCAGTCGGGAAACATGCAGCTGCCAGCGTCGCTCTGTGCCCTGGCTGGGTGCAGCCCAGGGACCATGCAGGGCCTCTCCTTCTGCAAAGGAGGGGGGGGGGCAGGGTGCGTGGAGGGGAAGAGGGCCCGTCCTGGGCTCCCGCTCGCTCCCAGGAGCCTCCGCACGCGTTGCGATGCACAGAACCGGCCTTTCTCCTCCTAGGAAACGCCTCCCGTACCCGTGGGAGGCGGCGTGAGAGGCTGCGCCCTCCTCGTCCGCTGGCGGCTCGGGTGCGTTTCGTGCGCAGCACCGTAGTTCGGGGAGTGGGTGCACTCGTGCATTGAAATAAGAAAGGGCTTGTGTGCTGCATTCCGCGTGCGGCCTCCAGTCTGACGCTCGACTTGTGGAGGAGAAAGGCTCTCCCGAGGCAGCGTCGGCCCAGGCTCCGTCCCCAGTGGCCCTCTAGCCGGTGCCAGCGCCCCGCGGACTCAGGCCTCCTGAGGCTTCATCTCCGGGTCTTGCGGTCCCAGGACGTGGTCCCGATGGGGGTTCCCACTCCTTGCTGTAAGGAGGATGCCCCTCGTGTGTCACCCTCTCAGGAAGGCGGAGCCCCAGGGGAGGTGGGCCGCTGATGGCATGTACAAAAGCAGCCGCAGGTGTGGCCGCTCGGTGGGCCGCGCAGAAGGGAGAAGCCCAGCGCGCCCTGTGGGAGCATCCCGTGGGCGCTGCCCCGGGAGCGGGCACCTGGCACCGCGAGGCCCGCGGGGCTGCTCCGGCCGCGGCTGTCACTTGGACAGAGTGTGATGAGTTTTTGCTGTTACTTTCCAGGCGAAAGTGGAAATAAGTTTTAGTGTCAAAGACATTGTTCAGCATCAGGTGCATTTCAGTGACTGGCTTTCTTTCATTTGTTATTAATTCATCTGTTTAATTTGTAATTTTCAGAGAAAATAATGGGGATATATTACTTCAGTGTTTACCTCTTGGTTCCCACCGGTATCTCTTATTCTAAAAAACGGACAATTTTCATGACCTTGTTGACATCAAATACTGTTCACACTTCCTGCAGGATCACACCTTCTGCTCGCCTCACATTCAGGCGCTGTGCGTTCTGTGCGCTTTCCTGGCTTCCTCCCTGAAGTCTGCACTGTGATGACAGATGCTGAGGTGCCCTTGGGCTGGCTCCCCGGGGAGTCCCCAGGGTTTGGGGACACTGAGCTGCCCTGGGAGGGGCTGCCGGGCTGGTCCAGGGCATCTCCCTTCCTGGGCCTGCTCTCCTGGCGCCCCCTGCGGGCTGCCACCAGGGCCAGGCTTGCTGGGCCCTGTCCGCCTGGGCAGCCTGTGGGGAGGAAAGGGGGTAGGACTGCGGGGAGCCGCCCGCCCGCTGCCCCGCAGAGTGTTGGGAACTGACCTCAAGACTCAACTGTTTATTTTTAGGAATAATGACAGTTTACCTCTTGGAGGCCCGGATGTTATTTCTGGACTGAAGAGTAATATTATTTTTCTGAGAAATAGAATTTTAAGTGGACTTTTGGTAAAGATTTCTGCAGCTTCTCCAGTAAACGGGACTCGGGGCAGAAGGAGGGTGGGAGGGTTTCTCCTGTGTCGAGTCTGGTGCTGCTGCAGGGTTGCGAGGTGCCCCTCCTCGCCCCCCGTTCTGCCACGTGCCCGGCACAGATGGGAGATGCCATTCTTGTCAGTGGTTGCTTTCCCAGCTCTCGTCCTAGCCATGCTGGTCCATGCGATGCCCCAGGGTGTCTGTAGAACCAGGGTTATGTTGACCACTTGTAACCTTGCACGGCCACGGACAGGTGCGGGCGCGAGAAGGTGCCCGTGCCTCCACGTGTGCCCACTAGACTCCGTGACCTTGCCCAGACTCCGGCCTCGGCACTGGCAGAGCAGCCGGTGGTCTGGGTGGCCCCGAGCTGGGACAGTCGGACGAATCGCAGAGCTAACCAGGCCATACGTTGATGCTGGAGGGCTGGTTTTTATATGGGGCATATTATTTTACGCAGAAGTTTTCTGAATGAAAGATTTACCCATATTTCATCGGTCAGTTAAATCTCGAGAGCGGGTCTGATGAAAGGCTGGGCTCACTGGCTGTTTGATTTGTGCCCCTCAGAATCTGTCGCGTGTGTCTGTAGCGTGGCATGAACTCAGGATGACACTGGAAATGTTTCTCTCGTAGTTGGCGTTCTCTGTGACTCGGGCCGTGGTGCTCCCTGCACTGAGATAAAGAGCACACAGTGGGTGTCGTTTCTTGGGCGCAGAAGGACCACCCAGGAGGACAGGGCGAGGGCGGGAAGGAAAGAGCTGGCCCCGAGGTTAGACACCGCTGGCAGGAGCGCCCAGGAGGGGCCCTGGCTTGGGGCTGATGAGAGCAGAGCCGCTCAGGTTCCTTCGAGCCGGTTCCCTCTGGTGCTCAGTTCTGGGTGACACTCTCTGACCTCCGGGCTCGGGGATGGTGCAGGTCAGTTATGCCCTGCTGGCCAGGGCCGTGCTGCCCGGAGAAGGGTGCCCATCAGTCAGACTGTCCTCGGGCCTGGCTTGTCCCGGGCCCCACAGGACGGCGCCATCACTCCACGTCCCACCATCACTGCGCTCAGCCAAGGACAGCTTTCGCGTGGCACCCAGAGCAGTTTTCCTCCAGTTCTCTGTGACCCTGGAGGGGCCCTGACCTTGCTGCCCTTGTGCCACCGGCATCTCGAGTCTTGTGCATTGGACCGACCCTGTGCCCAGGAGGGCCCTGCTGCTGGGGGGGTGGGGGGAGGGAGGCAGCAGGGGGACAGTCGTCTCTCACGCAGCCCGGTCACCCCTCCTCCTCTCCAGGTGTTCGTCTCTCACTGTCTATCTGCGTCGGCCTCCAAGGCCTGCGGGTGGCAGGAGCTGAGCCAGGGGAGCCTGGACCAGGGGGCCTGCCTCCAGAGAGCAGGCAGCAGTAGTTCTAGGGAAACAGCACACCCAGAAGGGACCTCAGCCAGGCGGGTTTGCGGAGGAGTTTTGTGTGGGTTGTTGTGTCAGACTCTTCATTGGATGGAGCCTTTGGCAAGGAGAGTGTCAGTTCTGCGTAGTGTGTTTGTGTAGGTGTGTGATGTGTGTTCACTCTCCATTCTTCATTCCTGAAGAACGCTTCTCCACGTCTCTGCTTAGCGGCTGCACCTGAGCCATGCCCCGAGCGGGTGCGCTGTCCTGTCCTGAGCCATCAGGCGGGTCCCAGCGAGGCCTCCCCTCCGCCCTCTCTCCTTTGTTCTCCTGCACTTGGTCATCTTTGCCCTCAGAACCTGGAAGCCCACCAGCTGCTGTGTCGTCAGCCTCACTAGAAAGCTCGTGTGCAGGTGCCTCTGGAGTCAGGTTATGTCTTAACTGGTGGCCAGTGCACAGGTTTGTGCACATGGAGAGGAAGCTAATTGAGGAAGTATTTTAACATCACTGTTCGCCCTTTCTCTATGATGGGTGTGTCAGAGATGAAAGAAAATTAACATTTATATGAAAGTAATACATAAATTGATTAATAGATAAGCAATAACAACGTGATATAACGAAGACATGATATAAAAACAACACAGACATGATATAAAACAACAGAAATATATGAAAATAACATTAATCAATTTACCAGTTGCTTATTCCAACATCTCCCTGTACACCACATTGAGAGTGAAAAACTTCCCTAGTGCTTGACTAATTTCCCTTGGGATGAAGTATTTACAGCTTTAACTCTGACGTCACGCGCTCTTTGGACTCGAGGGAAAGCAGCATGTAACTGACCACGTGCGAAAACGGGTTGTGTTCATCTAAATGGGAGGCCAGCGTCAGGCGAGGACAAACGTGAAAGCGCAAATCAGCGTTTACAGTGGGTCCTGGGGTTACGTCGGAGACCCGTTCCTGCTGCGCCGCGTAACACGGTGTTCGCTGGCAGTCAGAGCCCACCTACATCGGCACCTACGTCACTCACAGGGAGCACATGCACAGCAGTAACGAAGTGAAACAGTAAAAAAGAGTAAAAGAGATAACAATTCCTGACCTTTACTTGTGGTAAATAAGTAATAAAAAACATAGAGCACATATGTACATACGTCGAAATGACGGAACTTTTGTTTTTTTAATAAATGGGAGATGGTGATGTAACTACAAAACAACATATATCAAATCAAGTCCAACATAACCCGAGGACTGTCTGTATCTTTAAACTAGTGACCTGGTACACAGGTTCGTGGGCATTGAAAGGAAATCAGTTAGAAGGTGGCCAGCAGGGGCGGGACTGGGCAAGACTGGCTGGACACCCCCTGGAGCACACCTCCAGTGGTCCCTTTCCAGCTCTGCGAGTGAGCGGGGCCCCTTGGCCTGGCCTGAGGGTATCGGGCTGAAACCCTCTCCGACATCTCCCAAGGGGTCCAGAGTGAGGGGCACTCTGCAAAGTTGCTAACATACAGGGTGTGGAACGCAAACACAAGTGTGCAGTAAAGCATATCTGGGGCTAACAGTGCCCTGGCAACAACATAACCCACTGCAGAATGTGGAATCGCGCGACCCTGTGAGGAATTGGGCTCCCTCCTCTCTGGTTTTGGGGTGCATCACCCGAGAACCACCGCTGCCAAGTCACTGCAGCTTGGCAGCTCCTGCGTTGAGCGTCTGCCCCCAGTGGTCAGTGTGCGTCATAGCGACCTGTTGGATGGGTGGAGGGACACTTAGCATATTAACCTTTTATATTTAGACTAGTGGCCCAGTGCATGAATTTGTGCACATTGAAAAGAAATTCATTAGGAGAAATATTTTAATATCGCTATTTGCCCTTTCTCTATAATAGAAGTGTCAACCAAATTCACGATCAACAATGACAGACGGAAACATATGCATGCGACTGGCACCAGCAAGAGCTTTATATGCATCACGCATATGTGAGTCAACTTAGCCTTTGATAGATATAGAATAAACTTGCTTAATTAGACCTGCTTTCTGACGCAGATAAACTTTTCCCAGCCCAGTGAAGCACCCCAACTTCTCTTTCAGGTAATTGTCAGCAACACAGCACTAAATATCAACGTGAAGCACATTATTATTATAGATCACACAGGGAGAACAAAGGTTAAATATTTAACTGCAGCCGTGTTTGACTGTATTCTGCACAGTGAGAACCTGAAGTCATTGTCAAGGTCCACCATTTCTTACTTCTTTTCAGTCGGGTCAAGTTTCTAAGCTTTCTAAATCTCCATTTTCTGGCTAACGAAAAGAAAATAGCATTCCACCAAGTCTCCTATCTACCTACTCCAGGACTTCTGTGAGGATCAAATGAGATGAGGCACAGGAAAATGCTTACAGACATTTGGTTCAAGTATAAAATGTTTCCACCTGTCCATTGAGCAAATCGTGCTCCTGAGCTGAAGAAACTGCAAAGAGGCTAATCATTAGGGAGAGGAAGCCGGGCGTTGCTAAGTGACATTATTACCCAAACAGAGGGAAGGACACTTAGCATATTAGCCTTTTATATATATACTAGAGGCCAGGTACACAAATATTTGTGCACTTGGGGGTGGGGGGTGTCCCTCAGCCCAGCCTGTGCCCTATTGCAGTCTGGGACCCCTCAGGGGATGTCCACCTGCTGGCTTATGCCCACTCCCTGGGGGGATCAGGCCTAAGCTGGCAATCAGACATCCCTCTGGCAGCCTGGGAGCCCTTGGGGGATGTTCACTTGCCAGCGGGGAGCAGGCCTAAGCTACTGTTGGACATCCTTAGCACTGCTGAGGAGGCAGGAGAGATTCCCACCACCACCGCTGTGTTAGCAGCTGTCAGCCTGGCTTGTGTCTGAGCAGAGCTCCTCCTATGGGAGTGCATTGACTACCAGGGGGCAGCTCCTGCATTGAGCATCTGCCCACTGGTGGTCAGTGTGTGTCAGAGTGACCAGTCATTCCCAGTAGTTCTGTTAGGGTCAATTTGCATATTACTCTCTTATTATATAGGATAGAGGCCTGTTGCATGGATGGGGGCGGGCTAGTTTGCCCTGAAGGGTGTCCCGGATCAGGGTGGGGGTCCTGCTGAGGTGCCTAGCCAGCCTGGGTGAGGGGCTGATGGCTGTTTGCAGGCTGGCCACGGCCCCCAGCGACCCAAGCCCCCAGCGAGGCTGGCTGGAAGCAGGTACCTGGGATTTATTTTACTTCTATAATTGAAACTTTATTGCCTTTAGCAGAGGCCACCGCCAACCAGGGCAGATGGGAAACTTGGCTTCCTCCATCGCCAGAGGAACCAAGTCTCCTACTTGCTCCAGCTCTGTGGCTGCAGGCTGCCATCTTGGTCGGGTTAATTTGCATATAGTTGCTCTGATTGGCTGGTGGGCGTGGCTTGGGGTGTAGTGGAGTGACACCAATTTGCATGTTTCTCTTTTATTAGATCAGCTATAACAGACGCCCGATGCATGAACTTTGTGCAAGAGCAGTCCTTCCATCCCCCAGCTGCCAACAGCGGCATCCCTGTGGCACCCGGGACCCGGACTTACGTCTGGCCCCCAGCAGGCACCTGGGACACAGGCTTCCTGCGGCTGCTGGCAGGCACCCCATACCCAGGCTTCTCTCGCAGCCCGGCTTTGTCTGGAAGGATGTCCAGTCTAATTAGCATATTATACTTTTATTATTATAGAACATATAGACGAGAGGCCTGATACACTAATTTTGCACAGATAGAGTCTCTTAGCCTGACTGGCAATCGAGACTGATCAGGGGTGCTGGCCCCCGGGGGAGGAGCTGCGGGAGGTTGGCCAGCCAGGGGGGAGGGTTGCTGAGAGGAGGGATGGTGGGAGGTCGGCCCCAGCAGCAAGCTAACCAGTGTCTGATTCCATGAGAAGTTAGACTCCCTCCTCCCTCCTGTCTGGGCCCGGGATGCAGGTGAACCAGATTCAGGCCGTCAGGGCCCCAACAGCTAGGTCTTGGTCAGTGTGTGTCATAGCTATGGCCAGTCCTCTGGTTGTTCCGGTCATACAGTCGTCGCAATCACTTAGGCTTTTATATCTATAGACTAGAGGCCTGGTGCGTGAAATCTGTGCACTCGGGGCGGGCCCCTCAGCCTAGCCTGCGCCCTCTTGCTGTCCGGGAGCCTTTGGGGGATGTCTGACTGCCACAGAGAAGGGAAAGGCTCCCTCCACCACCACTGCACTCGCCAGCCATGAGCCCGGCTCAGGACTCCTGCTGACCACCAGGGGGCAGCTCTTGCATTGAGTGTACACCACTGGTGGTCAGGGGTCAGCATGGTGACCGGTTGTTCCACTGTTTGGTCGATTTGCATATTAGCCTTTTATTATATAGGACTAGAGGCTCAGTGCATGAATTCGTGCCCGGGTGGGGCCTGGCCAGCCCGTCCTGATGGGAGAGGGGACACGGGAGGTTGGCTGCTGGGAAGGGCTGCAGGCATTTGGTTGGGCGCAGTGGACGTCATAGTGACCGGTTGTTTAGATCGTTCTAGTCATTCCCTGGCATTCTGGCTGCTGGCTTTTTATACATATAGATTGCCAGTGTGTGTCGTGTGTACTGGCCGGTCGGTCAGATGGATGGTCGGTCACTTAGCCTTTTATGTATATAAGGGGCCCGCGGTTCCCTTGCTGTGCTTTAATTTCCCATTTCCATTTAGAGACGTGGCTTACATTTTTTAATATTTTGAAATGAGAGTTGTCAAAACTCAATTAGATAACTTTTTTTAAAACATTGATTTTTCCCTATCCATGGTTAAGGGATGTTATTGTTCTTTTTTTTCCCCTCACCTGAGGATATTTTTCCGTTGACTTTAGAGGGAGTGGAAGAGAAAGGGAAAGACGGAGAAGAACATCAATATGAGAGAGTTACATTGATTGGTGTCTCCTGCATGTGCCCTGAGCAGGCCTCGGGCCAGGCAGCAGCCTGCAACCATTGTGTGTGCCCTTGACCGGAATCGAACCCAGGACCCTTTGATCTGCAGGCCCGTGCTCTATCCACTGGGCCACACTGGCCAGGGCTGTTGTTCATTTCTTATCCAAGGCAGAGGAGCAGAGACAGGAACATATGACGAGCCCGAGGGCAGACATCTCAGCAGAATGAGAGGAAAGGGCGGGCGTGGGGCCCGCCTGGTCAGCCCTGGGCAGGAAGACAGTGCAGGTTCACTGGGTCCTCTGCCGCCGGCCCAGGGTCCCTTCTCACAGTTAACAGTTTCTCACGCTTGGCTTTCTGTGTCTTCATCGCACATCTTTGCTCGCTTTCAGCTCTCGGCACTGGTGCTGCACCAGACCCCGGGGCAGTGCTGTGTGGTTAGAGCGCATTCAGGGACAGCACAGAGCCGGGGCACAGCGCCTGCCGCGCTAGCCTTTCGCACAGCAGAGATGGAGGCCACAGGACAGTGTTGCTGTGGTGACGGAGGCGGGGGGGCAAGGGGCCCCTGGGTTCTGGTCACGGAGTGTGCATTTGGGGGGAGGGTCACTTACAGTGTGCGGTGGCGTGTGCGGTGGCGTGGTCGGTGGCGTGTGCAGGCGTCTGCGTGTCTGTGCCTTGTGCTTTCAGGACATCGGGCTGGGAACATGCCCTGGGGCTGGTGCACGTTGCCTCCTCTGGACCTGGAGAGTCCTGGAAGCAGGTCTAGCATCAGAGATGGTCAGACCGAGGGTATCGGCAGTGGCCGTGTGCACAGGGCGCTGAGGTTGGAGGGCTCACGCCTTTGGGGAGTCGAGGGAGGCCGTGCGGCTGGAGGAGAGGGTGTGGGACATGGAGGAACGTAGACAGCGAAGGGACTCTGGGCCGGGTGCAGAGGAGCCCGTGGCTGCTGGTCCTGAGGTTTGGAGGAAGGTGGTTACCTAGGAGACGTGAACACTGTGGAAAGTGAGCCCTTGGTGGTTGAAGTGGGGATTTGAACCTCCTGATTCTGGAGGACAACACGCTCCGGGGAGTGGCATGAAGGTCACGGGCGAGGAGGCCAAGGACTGCTGGGCACCCAGTTGGCAGCGGGGGAAGCGAGGTGATGGAGTAGGTCAGAGGCTGGGGTGGGGCACGCTCACTCCAGCCCAGGAAGCTTTTCCTGACGGGGAGGGGTCTAGGACAGCGTAGCCTGGATTTTGAATGCCGTTTCGTCCATAGTTCATTCTGTCTCCGCAGTATCACGTACCTGGTAGAGGGAATCAGAGCAACGGGGCCCCCAGAGCCTGTGCCCGGGCCCAGGCAGCATGGCTGGTAAAGCGCAGGGACCACCGGGGGTTGCGGGGTGCGAGCAGCATGGAGCCTGCGTTGCATCAAAGCCCATGGCTGCTCACCCGGGACCACGGTCACCTTGGCATTGCATTGTTTGCACAGTCTCGTGTGTTCCCGTCCCAAGTGGACTTTGCATCAGGATATTCAGTTCTCCGATTGCGTGCGTGGGAGTGCGAGGCGTCGGCAGCCCCGCGCTTCGGACGAGCACCGCAGGGGCCTCTGCTGTGCTGGGCGTGTCTGCGGGAGGCTCTCCCCCGGCAGGTGTGCAGGCTCTTACCATTCATTGGTCCGGCCGCCTCTGCACCAAGATTCCCTTGGAAAGTGTCACATGTATTTTCCAATTGAAAACTATCATTTTGCAATACGTTTTTCCAAAAATAAAAGTATTTTGGGGTGAAAAGAGAAGGTTACGCAAGGATGGGGACACCGTCAGGAATGGCCGTGTGGAGGGGTGTGGACTCATGCAGGCGCCGGGACAGTCACAAGGGGAGGGAGGCCACGGTGCACTGGCACACGTTTGGTTGGACGGCAGGGTGCTCGTCACAGGGCCTGTCACGGTCCCCGTTTCCGGGTCACTTGGCAGAGTTCCAAGTCTCGGGTTTGTCAGGAGCAAATGGTTGGGTTTCTCCCAGAGCCGACATTCTGTCCCCGAGGAGAGGCGGCCACTGGCTGTACTGCAACACAGAACCAGGAGCCGGTGGGCTCTGATCGCGCCTGCGGACTAACGGACCAGAAGGTGTTCTCAGGCCGCGCTGTAGACCGACGCTGGCGGTGGGTCTCATAGGGGAGCGGGTGGCGCTGTCACAAGGCCCGGGACAGAGTGCCTGGCAGCCTTCAAGTTACCCCTTCAGAGACGAGCATCGTCCTCCCGACATACCAGTCAGTGCAGTGGCACTGGCTATGTGGGCTCTGGCCCGGGCGGGCAGCCATGGCCGTGGAGTGGCCCAGGTGTGATGCCCCCAGTGCCCGGCTGTGCGGAGGGAACAAGGCAGAGCAACAGGTCATGAGGAAGTGTCACCTGCCACGCGAAGCCTGTGCAGGGGTTCCTGCTGGGGCCTGAGGCCCCGCAGGGCCAGGAGCAGGGGTAGAGGTGCCCCGTAGGAGTGCCGGGGATGCGGGATAGGGGAGCTCACGGCCTTGCCCAGGCTCCCAGCAGCGGCTGGGCCTCCGGACTCTGCATCCGGAGGGATTGACCGGGGACTCGCAAGTGAGAGTGGGATGGGAAGGAGGTGGCAGTGAGCAGGAAGTCCTGGACGGATAGGCGTTCTCTGCACTGCAGACCCTCGCTCACACCCTTGCTGCGCCTGCGGCCTGCCAGTCTCAGCCTTGCTGCCCCTTCGAGCCGCAAGCACAGCCTCGCGTCAGAGCTGAGCAGCCCTGGCCAGTGCAGTGGCGCCTGACACTCTCCCTCCAGGTCAGGCCTGTGTCGGGTGGATGGGGCAGGGGGTGGGTGCGGTCCACCTGTCCTCCTCACTGGGGCTGTTGTGACCCCAGGACAGAGCTGCAAGTGTGGGATAAAAGTATAAAATGGAAGTGCATTATCTACTCCAATAAAAGAGAGTAATATGCAAATTAACCAGTGCTCTGAGACACCTAAGCCACACCCACAAGCCAAGCCACACCTACAAGCAAATCAGCAGCTGCATGCAAATTAACCCAGCCAAGATGGTGTTCAGTAGCCATGGAGCTAGAGTAAACAGGAGGCCAGTGATGGAGGAAACTGCCTTCCTAGGCCAGCTGTGGCCTCCACTCCGGGCAACAAAGTTTCAGTTATAGAAAATAAATAAACCCCAGAAACCTGTTTCCAGCCAGCAGCCTCGCTGGGACTTTGGGTCAATGGGAGCTGTGGCCAGCCTGCAAACAGCCCTCAGCCCCTTACCCAGGCTGGCCAGGCACCCCAGTAGGGACCCGAACCCTGAAGAGGCTGTGGGCAGCCTGAAAACGGCCCTCTCAGCCCCTCACCCAGGCTTGCCAGCCTGCAAGCAGCCATCAGCCCCTCACTGAGGCTGGCCAGGCATGCCAGCAGGTGGACATCCCCCGAGGAGTCCCAGACTGCGAGTGGGTACAGGCCGGGCTGAGGGACCCCCCCCCCCCCCCCCCCACCGAGTGCACAAACTTTTGTGCACTGGGCCCCTAGTTTAATTATGAATTTAAAGATGATGCCTTTAAGTCCATCTACATCTGCTCGGGCTGTAACACAGTGACTTTCCGTTGCGCCTAATGGACAGCCAGGTTTTAAATGTGACCTGCCAAGCCGGACCGCCTGTCCCCCCAACAAGGACCGCCTGTCTCACTCCCCTCCCCCAACCCCCATTCCCCGCCTGGACCTGAGGACCCTCCCTCGCTGGGAGTCACTTTCCAACAAGACACTGTGGAGGGTGGGTCCCCATAGCCCGAGTGTGTGGGGGGCCGTGCAGGGAAGGCAGCCCTTATCCCCTCATCACTTGGTGTCCAGGTGTCAGTGTGTGCATGTCCCCTCCCTCCTGGAGAAGCACAGACGCGTGTGGGGGACGGTCCGCTGCCCTCGAAACTGGGGGATCTGAGGGCTGATCTGAGCCTAGCGTGGGGCTGGGCCCTGTGGCGGGGGCCAGGCCCGGGGCAGGGACTTTGCCTCCTCCCAGGGGCTGCGTGGCTCACCAGGGTAGGCATCTGCCCATGGGGGGCATCAGGTCTTCCTTAGGCTGTGCTTGTGCCCATGTGTGTCCAGGACACTGACTGACCAGTCACGCAGGAGGCAAGCTCTCCTCTGCCAAACCTCCCTGACACTGGCCGTGCTGACAAGGCTGCTCCGTGGGCGGGCAGGGAGCAGGTGGGGACACCCTCTGTCCTCCAGGCCTCCCTGGTCAGTGCCGTGGGGATGGCTGCACTGCGCTGTTCCCCACGGCTCCCTGGGGCCCAGGCATGGAGGGGACGTCTGCTGGGGCTTCCCTGCTAATGCAGGCGAGTCCCCACCCAGCAGGTGTGGTTGTCCTGCCTGCAGCTCCTGCGACGCCCCCTGCTCTGAGGGACATAAACCCCACCCGGCTACAGAAGTGAGGGATTTCGCTCATTAGGGCTGAGTTCCTATTTTTCTCCTCCTTTGAAATAGATTTTTTAAGTTAAATAAAAGAGGGAGCTCTTAAAGCTGGGAGTAAGCGGATTTCTCAGAGCTCCCAGGAGCCGTGTTAAGTCTGAGCTCTGCGCGCTGGGACGCTGTTCCCCAGACACTGTGCCCTGTGGGCTCGCTTGCGCCAGAGCAGGAGCCCGTGAGCGGCGCTGTGTGGGTCCCACAGTACGCGACTGAGGGTGCAGCGGTCTGCGCTGCAGGGCAGGGCCGTGGGGAGGCCAGGACCTTCCCCGGCGGTTCCAGTGTGACCTCCTCCCAGGCGGCAGGGAGAGCGGAGGGAGGCGGGAGGCTGCTGGACGGCACGCCATTCTAAGGGAGACACATGCAGCTCCTTGTCAGGGTGGCTCAGAAATGCCCGGGGTGGCAGGCACCCATGGCTCCTCCCCCGAGGAGAGCTGGAGCCCTGTGGGGCGGGAGCACCGCACCACTGCCAGGGCTGGGCCTGGGGGCCGTCGGGGAGGGCGCAGGTCAGAGCTCCTGTCTGGGCGCCTTGGAGGCGGCCCCACGCTCTGGCCTCCTGAGACTCCTGTCCTGGTGTCGTCCTACCCCCATGGGGGCTGCGGTGATGTCACAGTGCTGGGCCTGGCGGAAGGCAGACTTCCTGGTGAGCAGGAGGGAGCATCTGGGGATCCGCAGCCCAGTGCCTGGGCCTGGAGACATCCTTCCAGTGAAGACGGAGGCACCGCCCTGAGTCCTGGGATGCCCTCCTGCAGCCCGAGACCCCCAAGGGCTCCCCTAACTGCGCCCAGGCCTCACCACACACACTGTTCTAGGCGCTGAGTACACGAGCTCGTCTGACAGCGGGGAGCTGCCGCACAGGCGATGCATTGTTGAGCCGGCGCTGTGGGGTGCGCAGCTGGGCGATGCCCTCCCCCCGGCTGACGCTCTGCACACTTTTACCATCAGGGTCTCCGCACCTGTTCTTCATCTTAGCACAGCTGTGCACGCGTCGGATGGTCACTGTGTGTGCGTCTGTGTGCGGCTCTGTCCTGTCCCTCATGGTTTTGCATATGTGTTTGCACATGTCCGTCCATAACAGAATTATGGCTCCTGTGAGCGCACTTCCTCTTGGCTCGCGGTGATACTTTAGCAGCTGATAGTGCTGTTCGGCGCACTTTCAGAACCTGAGTTTTGGGTTTGTCTATTTCTATAAGAATCTTCTAGAAGGAGCTTGTCCTCAGAAGGAGGAGATGGGGGAAGAAGGCGGGTAGTGTGGAGAGTGGTGTGGCCGAGCATGTCAGCCTTTGCATTTGGTGATTCGGGGGTGAGGGTGCTGTCAGACGGCCCCGCGCTGCACCGGTGCCTTCGAGGCCTTCTCTGTGGGCGGGTCACAGCAGTACACACGCTGCGAGTGTTTCCCGAGCTCCTTACTGCGGGCGGATCAGAGAGCTACTCTAGGTGCAAACACGCATTTAGGCGTTTGTGTAATTACACACGAGTGTCCCTTAGATAAACGTGCGTGTGCACACAGAGGTACGTGGCGGAAAGAGGTCAATGGTTAGAAATGGGTCCAGTGTTAAGAGCTGTATCTGGATACATTGTGTACAGGTGTTTTAATGCTATTTTTATTCTCCAAATTTCTTGTGTTTTAATTATTTCCAGGTGTAAGTTTAAAATTTAAATGCAGGCACTTATGTTAGTGCAGTGGGTCATTGTTGTTAAATGAATTAAATATGTATTCGGTCTCCTCAGTTGTGTTGTGGGGGAGTGGATGTGAACAGATCTAACCCTCCTGAACAAGGCTCTGTGGGTTCTCGATGCTTCTAGGGCTGAGGCCCGGGCCAGGCTCTCTGGGGCCGGATGGTGCCATTAGCTCAGAGCTGCCTGGTAGGCGCCCCTTGCTGATTGTGTGAGCCCGGGAGACGCCTCTCTGTGCTGGGGTCACCTGAGTAAGCGAGGGGTAGGCACGGGCCATCTGGGGCCGTGAGGGCGAGTCAGGGGCCCTGGCTCTAAAGCTCGCGCTGGCCGCGCGGGCAGCCGTGGCGCGTGGGTGCCCGCTGGGCTCGCTGCCTCTCTGCCCTTTGCTGTGTGTTCTGGCTGGTGATTTTGTTACAGTTACGCACCTGAACCGCGACAGAGACATCAGACACGGGCGTCAGGTGGTTCGTAAAGTGCGGGTTTGCAGTGTCCCTGCCCCGTCGCAGAATGGCTGGGTCAGGGAAGCGCGGAGAGCGGGCGGTGGGACTTGGGGCGTCCCTGCTGCGAGGGAGGGAGGGAGAGCCTGGCCCCTAGGAGGCGGAGAGGACAGCGGTGTGCAGGGCCCGCCCCGCGGCTCCGGGCACCTGGGTTCCAGATGTGCCCTGGCTTCCCTGGGTGCCGCTGCTACTGGAAGTTGTTGCAGCAACACGCACCGGGAGGAGGACACCGCCGCCTGCGCCTCCCCCTCGTCCAGCCTGGAGCCCGTGGGAGGGAGGCAGTTAGACGGCTCAAAACCGCCGGCACGCAGCTCGCCTTCAGGTGGTCGGGTTTTAAAAAATATTTATTTTTATTGATTTTAGGGAGAGAGAGGAAGGGAGAGGATAGAGCTAGGAACGTCAGTGATGACAGAATGGATCACTGATCAGCTGCCTCCTGCTCGCCCCCTACTGGGCATCAGCCCACAACCCACGCCTGTGCCCTGACCAGGAATCGAACCCTGACCTCCTGGTTCCTAGGCCGACGCTCAGCCCCTGAGCCGCACTGGCCGGGCCAGACGATCTGTTTCTTAAGCACATCGAGGGATAAGCTCATGTATAGGCTTCCTGTTGTCGGGGTGCTGTTCATCCTGTAATCTTTGTGTAAAGTTGTGATTTATTCTGTGGTTTTTTACAGATCACCAGAAACTGGAAAGGGAGGCCAGGATCTGCCGTCTGCTCAAGCACCCCAACATCGGTAAGAAAGGAGCTCAGTGCGTTTCGGTTCTAATTTAAAGCGTCATGGTGGGTGCTTACCACAATACAGTGGTTTTTTTAATAATCTGGTATTTACAACTATTATCAAATAGGCTCCTAACTTTCAGTCTTGGTTACATTTGATTCTTTAAAGCTTTTTAAGTTTTTCCAGAAATAGCAGTTCTGTACATTCTAATATTTAAAAACGAACTTAAGGTATTGTGAGCTGAAAAGGCCTCTGTGTGTCTCCAAGGGTTCTGCAGCAGCAGCTGGTGCAGGCGGAGGCAGTTGGCGCCGTGCACTCAGCACTTCCCCGCTTCCCCCAGCCCCGTGGGGGGTCTCCTTGCCCCCCTCACCCTGTTCCAGAAACCAGGGAAACTAGGGTAGAGTAGCCCCTCTCATGAGTCTTACCACAGCCCAGTGATGGTCAAAATAAAACAGCGATGAGCAGGAGAAACAGGAAGATAAGGAAGACAGCTGGACTCTGCAGCTGGACTCTGCGGCGTGGGGTCTCCTTGGGGAACGTTCCGGCCCAGCTCTAACGGGGCACTGTCCGCAGAGCCTTCAGCAGGACTTGCGGTCACTCACTCACGGAGGAGCCTGCAGGTCTTGTCCTGTGAGGAGAGGCCCTCGCCGAGTCTGTTCCTGCCTGGGTTCCATGACCCCCACTCCGTGGGCGCTTCTTAGGTTCTGACCTGAGCGAGCAGGCTCTGCGAGGTAACCCTGACACCCACCAGCGAGCAGGGTCCTGGCTGGACCTGGGCACGTGTGCTGCGTCCCTGGGAGTCACACAGGGAACAGCCCGGCTCTTCTCCCTGGAGCAGACGATGCGACGGCTGAGAGGCAGGGGCCTCGTCCTCCCCTTCCCCTCCCCGCCTTCCTCCACGGGATCGCGTGCTCAGGTTTCTTCAGTCTGCGAGGCTTTAGAATGTCCAGGGAGGGGATGCTGCTGGGACGGTGTTTCCCTG
>PVJC01016546.1:0-13950 GCA_004026665.1 Murina feae | reverse complement strand
GGAGGAGATGTGGGGGTCAGGGTGGGTCTGACTGCACTGGCTGGAAACGATTCTGTTAGAGGCAGCCCGAGGACTGAAACCCCTCGGTGGTGAGGTCACAGGTCTGAGAGGGCACGACCCAGCAGGATTCTTCGCTTGGGCTCCTTGCAGGGTGGGACAGGGCCCCCACACACGGCTCGGGGCGCCTGCGTGCAGGGTGAGGCGAGTCTCAAGCGCGGAGGGATGTGTCTGAGGAGTCAGCGCTCCGTGACCTCCAGGTGACAGGAGGGTCAGTCAGGAAAAAGTCAGGAGAGGTGACAGCCCTCAGGCTGGGCTCCCTCCCTAGGGGACCTTTCCTGGGGAGGGGGGCTGTGGAACTAGCTCATGCTCAGCGGGTGGGAGCAAGAGGGTGCGCCTGTGTGCCGCTGCCTCGTGGAAGTGCTGTGTCCCCGGACCCAGCGTGCGCACCCCAGGCCCCCTCTGCTCGGGAGGTCAGCGCTGCAGCCCGGCTCTCTGCGGTCCTCCGCACGGAGGGGCCCCGGCGCCCTAGGCCCCGCAGACGGGAGAGGGCGGCAGCCCCTCGCAGTCAGGGTGCAGGGCCGGTGTCCCACTGGGGAGGTGCCGGTGGCTCAGCCTCAGCACAAAGGGGCCAACAGTTGGAGGGAACTCGGACCTCACGCCTGCTTCTCTGGTTCGCTCCCCTTTTCTCATTATGTATCTTATTTTCACAAAATAACTGGTTTTCTCTTCGCATTTGTTAAACCACAGTGTTGGAGCTACGTCACCTCGGGGGCAACACCTCAGAGGTGAGGGTGAGGGTCTGAGGCGGTGGCTACGTTGTCTTGGCCTGCTCGGCCTTCCCATTGATTCTGTGCTTGATCGTCGGGAAGCATCACTGTTGAGAAGCGTATTGAAACCTGTGGTGAAGCCCAACAGAACGGGAAGGCAGGCAGCACCCACCGTGGTCTCCCCGCCTGGTGTGAAGGGGCGGGCCTGGGAGGAAGAGGGAACCAGCAGACACTCGGGCCTCGATTGACACTGTAGACTTGAGAAAGGCAACACCTCGTCTTGAAAGGTTGAAGAAGCATTTACATCTCAGCGTCCACCCCAGCCCTGGACGGCAGCCCACTGATAGGCCTGAGGTCCTTTTCACCCTGTCAGCCTCCTTCCTTCCAGCTGCCCCCCCACCCCCACCGCAGACAGGCACGTGCCTTGCGCCTCCTGGGGGCTGGTGGGAATGCAGGGAAAGGAGCGCCCCCTCAGCGGACCGCGCTCCCCGCTGACCGCGCTCCCCGCTGACCGCGCTCCCCACTGACATGCCGTCTGAGCTCGAGGCCCCCCACCTGCCCAGGAGCCCCTACTTGCACTCTTTCCTGCAGACACACATTCCCCACTCACTCCCTGAGAGTTACCCAGGGGATTAGCTCACGCTCACGCTCCAGGAAGCCTGTGGCAGGAGCGCTCTGTGCCACGCGTGCTGTCTGTGACGTCATGTGTGCGGTACATAATATAAAACACGTCCCAGAGATCATCTATGCAAACGTGCTGTTTTTGTTTGTTTTAATAATTGAGGAAACTAAAATTTTTGAATCCATGTGACTTCTCCACAGTCACCACTGGCCGTGACGCGCCCGCCTGGGCTGGGGACCCTCTAGTGAGCAGGGGGCCGGGGGCCTGGGTGGCAGCAACGAGGCGCAGGCGTGGCTGTTTCTCTCCCTCCCAGGAGAACGTGAGGGTCCCCTCCTCAGGATAGACATCAGGTTGAAAACTTCCAATTCCAACCCAAAACCCAAGACTTGGTTCTGGAGGAGCACATGCTGCAGAAGGTGCCCTGTGGATGCCCCTGGTTGGACGGGGGGGGGGGGGGGGGGGGGGGGGGGGGGGGGGGGGGGGGGGGGGGGGGGGGGGGGGGGGGGGGGGGGGGGGGGGGGGGGGGGCGTGGAGGAAGGGGGATGAGGCTGCAGGAGCTGCCGGCCGGGCTGGAGACAGAGCCCCGCTCTCCGCACACGCAGCCCATGCCCGAGAGTGACAGCTCACACCCTCTGCGGTTTATGTAACTTTCATTTCCTCAAATGTCAACCTGAGGAGCCGTGGGAATGACCTCGCTCGTGCCTTCCCTGTGAGTGGCGGTTGCAAGAAACCCAGCAGCGCCCTGGAGCGGCGTGTCCTCTGTGACCTCCGCTGCGGTTATGCGACGCCTCGCGGTCTGTAATGACACGAGAGAACAGGCAGCTCACTGCCGCGGCTCCTCTAGGCCCTCGGCAGAGACGGTAATTGGACACTGTGCAGTGGTAAACGCTCACCTGCCGATGATTAAATCTCACCTCGTTATCGCGCCTGTTGGAGTAAGGTCTCAGTGCTCAGAGCACCCTGCTTGCTGTGCAGCTGCTGGGAGCTGGGCATGCTCTTGCAGCAAATCTGGGAAACGGCAATTTCCCCAGCAAACACCTGTTTTCAGGAATTCTCACTGTCAGCTCCAGCGTTTTCTTCTTTTGTTCTTTAGTACTAGGGGCTCAGTTCCCAAGATTCATGCACTGGGGGGCGAGGGGGAGCAGGTTTCCCTCAGCCGGCCTGCGCCCTCTCGCAGTCCGGGACCCTCCTTCTTACTGCCCGCCTGCAGGGGAGGTGGGAGAGGCTCGCTGCTTCACTTGCCTGCCATGAGCCTGGCTTCTGGCTGAGCAGCACCTCCCCTGTGGGAGCAGCTCCTGAGTTGAGCATCTGCCCCCTGATAGTCAGTGTGCATCATAGTGACCGGTTATTCTGCTGTTCGGTCAATTTGCATATTACATTTTCATTATAGAGGATAGTGCCAGTGATGTGGTCTTTATAATTTTTGTTTAGAAGTTAAACTCACCCGGCCAGTGTAGCTCAGTGGTTGAGTGTTGATCAAGGAACCAGGAGGTCACGGTTCGATTCCTGGTTGGGGCGCATGCCCAGATTGCAGGTTCGATCCCAAGTAAGTGGCCTGCAGGAGGCGGCCGATCCATGATTCTCTCATCACTGGTGTTTCTCTCTTTTTCCCTCTCCCTTCCTCTCTGAAACTAATGTACACACCTCCGGTGGCTAAAATAATCCAACCCCTGGCTGTTCCTCACTTCCACACTCCTGGGCCAGCGTGTGCTGTGCTCTGAGCCGGGGGCCTGCCGGCTGTGTCTCTTCTGCGTGATCTGCTATGTGGGCCTGTTTCCCAGCCTCATCTTTGCCCGTCCTCCCCAAACACCTGAGACCACGTCTGCGGGCTCGGGAAGCTGAAAGAGTGTGGCCTCGGGTGAGAGCTGTCTGACCACGAGGGGCAGCGAGGCAGCTGAGTGTGAGTGTCTAGTCCCTCCCAAGGAAACATCCTCCCGAATGTCGGCCCTTGTCGGCCCCCAATCCTGACCTGCCCAGTCCTGACCTGCCCAGTCCTGAGCCCTGTGGGCCCTGACCTGCCCAGTCCTGACCTGCCCAGTCCTGAGCCCTGTGGGTGAGTCCCTAAGGGTCCACAGCCTCTACGCATAGCCCTGCAGGTACCAGAGGAATGACCCTGGGGAGGCAGGGGAGGCAGGGCCAGTGGGCGGGCGTGAGGGGCAGGCTGGTGTCGCGCCCCGAGCTGCAGCTGCACTGAGTGTCACTCCCACGGCCGTCAGGGTCCCTGGGGAGGCACAGCGCCAACCCCGACCTGCCTCCCCGCGCCCGGCCTTGCCTTACGCCCCGACCCTGTTGTCCGGTGTTGCTGCAGGCCTCCCGTTTCCTGCTCTTCCTGGGCCCACCTGCAGGCCTCCGAGGACCTGGCTGTGCCGCAGACGCACTGCTCTGCGCGGAAGGTGCCCTCACCCTCGTGGCTCACTGTTGGACTGGGCTGTTCCTTTCTAACCCCGAGTTCTGGGGCGCAGGTCACTCGGCGGTGCAGACCTGTGCGTGCCTGACGCGCTGCTGCTGCTCAGGGCTCCCCTTCCCGGGACTCCCCTGCAGCCCCAGCCTCGGGCGCACAGCAGCCTGGCGTGCAGGACTCCTGGCCCGTGAGGCGTGCCCTGGCCCGTGCGGCTGTCTGACTGTGCGTTGCCCGGCGCAGGTTCGCTGCCTTAGTGTCTTTCTGCCCATGTCAGAGCCTCCTGACCATGTTTTAGTCTTAAAGAGCCTCCTTCCTACAGGCACCGCGAGCAGGTGTGGGCATGGTTCACACCGCGTGTGGGTGTCACACGCACTCAGATGCTCTTCCCGAGCGACCTGGGGCCCTCGCGGCTGAAGGGCTTCGTGGCGTTCTGAACGAGGAACTGAAGAAACAGGCAGTGGAAAATACCGCTTCCAATACGAAGTACTCTATTAAACTCACCTTCCAGCCCGTGTCAGCCACCAGTCCTCCTGCTGCCACGTGAGGGGGCCCTGCTGGCTGTGTGGGCCGTGTTCACGGGCTCAGGAGGGCGGCCATGTGGACCCGTGTTCACGGGCTCAGGAGGGCGGCCATGTGGACCCGTGTTCACGGGCTCAGGAGGGCGGCCATGTGGACCCGTGTTCATGGGCTCAGGAGGGCGGCCATGTGGACCCGTGTTCATGGGCTCAGGAGGGCGGCTGTGTGGACCCGTGTTCACGGGCTCAGGAGGGCGGCTGTGTGGACCCGTGTTCACGGGCTCAGGAGGGCAGCTGTGTGGACCCGTGTTCACGGGCTCAGGAGGAGCTCCGGTGTGGGCCGTGTTCACGGGCTCAGGAGAAGGCAGCATGTGGACCCGTGTTCACGGGTTCAGGAGGGCGGCCGTGTGGAGCCTGTGCAGGAGGAGGGGCGAGTCTCCGGTGCTCCCAGCAGCATGGCCCCGAGGCTGCGTGGTGAGCATGCCCAGATGAGGGACACCTGACCTGGGTGTTCTCACCGCCCCTCGCATGGACACCGGGTGTCAGCCTGGCTGTCCCGCTGTCCCCGCCTGGTGGCATTTGCAGGAGGGAGGAACGTGGGAGGGAGGCAGGGAGTGGCCACACACCTTGAGGTTCCTGTTGTTCTGGCATCTCCCGCCATCCCTCCCCTTCCAGAGTCAGGGGTGGTGCCGCCTGCTGGCCACAAGGAACCAGAGCTCCAGGGGCTTGTCCCACGGGGGTCCTGGAGCCCGGGGCAGCCAACACGCTTGTGTGCGCGTCCCCTGACCAAGTGCACAGTCCACGTGCTGCCCCCACAGCCATGGGCTCCAGGGGTCGGCGCCCGTTGCTTGGTTGTCTTGCTTTGGTGTTTATTAATTTATTAAGTCGCGCACCGCATGCCATTCTGGTAAGGTTTCCAAGGACATGGGTACAGAGGCCTTGTGTCGGGTGTGTTATCAACCTGGGCAAAGCTTTCTATTCTGCTCGGGCCCATCGCTGCCTCCTGTCCCCTTCGCCCAGAGCAGGAACGGAGCCTGAGGTGTGATAACCTACTGACCCGGTGTCCACACCCTTGCCCTGGTATCGGCTTTCCGTCCCAGGAGCTCTGTGGGCACGAACGTCCTGTTTCGGAGTCGGTGAGATAAGCACTGAGCCGACTGCCGCCCTGCCCTGCACGCAGGAAGCGGCTCGGGCGGGGACGGTTTACCGAGGGCGGGGCCGGAGTCAGGGCCTTTGTTTGATTCCAAAGTCCAGGTCTGTCCACGGGCCCTGTCCTCCCCTTCCTGCCGGGAGCCAGCTCGCTGACAACTGCTCCTGGGGCGTGGGGAGGGTGGGAGGGAGCCCTTGACCTGCCAGCCTCACAGATGTTTATCAATGGTCTGCTCAGAACTCCCCTAATGGGAGCATGTGAATGTGTGTCGCAGGAAGGACGCGCCCGGTGTCAGTCCCACTGGCCCTGGTCTGAGTGTGACCAGCGCCCCAGCCCACTCGTGTGGGAGCGAGGACGTCCCCTGCGGGTGCTTCTGCAGACACGGGCAGAGCCGCCTGTTTCAGGGGCCACATTTGGGGGAACAGTGCTGCCCCTAAATCATGGAACAAGTCGGTTCCGGCCCAGCGGGCAGTCCTCTCCACATTGTCAGGGCCCTGAGCCTTCCAGGTGAGCCCGCAAGCAGGGCACGGGGCTCCAGGGAGGGGCAGGGTTCCCAGTCCCCACTCCGCCCTCGGGCTCCCGGTGGCACTGGCCTGTCCAGGACCCGTCCCTCCTGCTCACTCGGTCCTGGGAACCTCTGCTCTCGGCCTCGCCCGACTCTGCAGTGAGAGTGTGAGTCACCTGCCTGGCTGCTGTGACTGGCGCCTGGTTCCTCCTTTATCAGAGACGCCCTCCTGGCCCTGCCCTCTAATCTGCCAGGCATCTCGGGGAAGCGCATCCCCACCTGCTGCTCTGCAGTCACCTTCCCTGCATTCCCCTGATAAGGGCACCTGCTCTCGCCTGGTCCCCCGGCCCCACCCCACCTGCCCCTCTGCTGGGCTCCCGCCTCGCCTCGCCTCGGCTGAGCCAGAACCTGCTGTCCCATCCTCCTTTCGACACCTTAGTCACCAGCCGTTCCTCCCTTCAGGGGCCCGAATGGCTTCTAAGTCCCCCTGCTGTGCCCTGGTACCACACCAGGCTCCCTCGCCTCCCTTTCCTCGGCCTTCAGAGTCGCCCTGGGGCTGTTGGCCTCTGAGCCCTGCCTGGCGAGCTGCAGGCTGGATTCCGTGTCCTGACATGCAGCCTCCTCTCCCTGCCCATGGTGCTCTGCTTCCTGCTTCGCCCACCCCTGCCTCACTAGTCCCGGCTTTTGTCCTTGCCTGGTGCCCTTCCCTTACGCTCCTGGGTGGGGAGTAGTCCTCCTCCCTCCTCTGGCCGCAGCCGCGCCTTCCGTGGCACCTGGGTGTGCTCTGGGGTCGGCCTGTGGGGCACGGGCCCTGCCTGCAGAGCTGCTGCTCGCTCGCTGCACAGGACAGACGCCACGTGACCCATTCAGGTCCCAGGCTCCCTTACGTCCTCGGCCTCGGGGACCTCCCCACAGCTTATCTTCAAGACCAGCGCCCAGTGGTCCTGGCATGGAGCATGCCCGCTCACGCACTGTGCCACGGCCTCCACAGCCCTGGGGAGCAGGCATCCGTGTGGAGCCCCGCCTGGCCACTCCCTGGTGAGCCTCCGGAGGCTCCCTGTGGCACCCAGACCAAAACAAAAGGGCGCACGGAGCTCCCGGGAGGGTTCTGAAACCGAGCCGAGCGAAACCGGGAGGAAGATAAGGGCGCGCGGCTCTGAATGACCCTTTTCAGCCCTCTCGCTCGGCTCCCTCCCCGGACGGACGGGGTGTGTGCTATCTGAGAAGCAAGCGCAGCGCGGAGGCCCTGCTCCAGGTTGGGTAGAGGACTGTCTCAAGGTCACAGGGGAGTCACGGCCGAGCGGCACTTCCCCGGCCTCAGCTGCCCCGCGCTCATTCCGTCCCTTAGCGAAGGCTTGTTAGGCTGCCAGGTCGGGCCCCCCAGGCACACCTTCCCCTGGCCGCGTCCGCCTGACTCCGGGGTCCCACGCGGGAGTGAGGGCACAGGCCGAGGGGTGACGGGTGCGCCCTGCAGGCCTGGAACTGTGGGTGAGGCCACCAGAGCAGGTAGGGCTGGTGGTGGAAGGGCCTTGCTTCCCACCGGGGGAGCTGGTGCTGCGTTCACGCCGAAGCCCACTCCTGAGGGTGGTCTTTGGGGTGGAGCCTTCATGAGGTCTAGAGGGTGATGCCCACAGTGAGCCTGAGGCCCTCTTCCTCCGAGGACACGGTAAGAAGGTGGCCATCTCAAGCCGGGAGAGAGCCCTCCCCAGAAGCGACGCCCCAGCCCCTGGACTGGGACTCAGCCCCCCCAGACTGCGGGGCGTGGCTGTGTGAGCCTGAGTCTGTGGCATGTGGTTGTGGCCACGCGGACAGACAAGCTGGGGGCTGCGGACCGTCTGAGGGGAGAGCCCAGGGGTCCTGTGCTTTGAGAGGGTCCCCCTGGCCGCCGTGTTGGAGGCCTGCTGGACGGCTGTGGCCGGGTTGGGTGTTTGCAGGCGGAGCCAGTGTACAGTCCCGTGTCACAGGCCAGGAGAAGTCCGAGGAGCCGCGAGGATGGAGCTGGTGGGGAGACAGGCGTGTGGACAGGGGTGGTGTCATGACACAAGGTGAGGGTTCCCCCTTGGCACATGGATTGCAAAATGCCAGTCAGACTTCCACGTGGAGAGGCCAGGAGGGTGGTTGGACGGCATCTGACCTTCTGTGACCATCAGGGCGAGACCGTGGCAGCTGCCAGCTGCAGCCGGGAGAGCCTCCGCATCTAGAGCAGCCTGTGGGCCAGGCCAGTGGTCAGGACAGAGGGCCGGAGCCCTGTCCCCCTGGATCCCCGCTGCAGGCACTCCTCCACCTTGGGGTTCTCACTCTCACACTCAGACCGACATGAGGGCAGGAAGGAGAAGGCAGAGCAGGGTGCATCGCTTTCTGTCCTCGCGCCCGAGCTGGGGGCTCAGCACACGCTCTGAAGATGGTGAGCGCTGACCTTGCAGAGCTCCGCCTGCCTTAGAGCCCAGCTCGGCCACAGCCCACCCGCCTTTGCAGAAAAAGTTTCTTTTCCTTTAGAAAGATGTTTCTTAATCCTCACCCAATGATACATTTTCTTAATTGGTTTTAGAAGAGAGAGGAAGGGAGAAAAAGAAACATCGATTGGTTGCCTCCAGTACACCTCCCAACCCAGGACCAAACCCACAACCTTTCAGGGTAGGGACAGCACCCCAACCAGCAGCCACCGGCTTCTGGGGAACGAAGTTGGTAAAGCAAACACCAAGACCGCCTGATGGCTGGGGCTCGGGCTCTGTGTGGGAGCTGCCTGCTCGCCTTCCCAGCAGTACTGGGTCCAGGCGGCACTAGGACAGTCGTGCGCCCACGTTGGATTTGGGTCTGGGCTGCATTCAGAGCGCAAGGCCGATGTGGCCAGGGAGGTGTCGGGAGCCCTGGGCCGGACCCTCTTCCTCACCTCAGGCCTGGGAGACACAGGCAGTGCCACCTCAGGCTCTGCCAGCTGCCTGGCATATCCGTGTGCTTGGCACGCCACCGCAGGGCTGGGCGCCCTCTGCCGAGGCGCCTGTGAGGACCCCACTCTGCGGCCCGGGGCCAGTGCTGTGCACCCTGTGTGAGGGAGAAGGCAGGGCCCCGTGTGTTGGGAAGGGGACGGTCTGGACTCTGAACCCCAGAAGATGGACCCCACATCCCCGGCCTCAGCGCGTCTCTGCTCGGGGTGCAGGAGGGAGTGGGCAGACCATGGAGGAAGTGCCAGCCTGCCTCGGTGCTGAGTGTGTGCAGAGAGTCTGTGGACACAGGGAAGCCAGGGCTCCAGGTGCCGCCTCTGAGGGCAGTGTTGACCGGCTGACAAGTGGCAGGACTGGGACGGGCACTGCTGGTGCCGGGCAGGTGTCCCCTCGTGGGTGGTGTGGCGGTTTTTCCTCTCCTGTTGAAGTGACGCATTGACTCATCCTCTCGCCCGCTCCCGGTCCGCGCAGGTGCCCTTCCATCGTCTCCTGGAGGAGCCTCGGGTCCCTTCTCCAGCCTTCCAGACGCCTGGTGGCAGCCAGACGGGCAGTGGGCACAGCCCGGAGCCTATTGGACATGCCGAGGGTCAGAACAGGGAGGGAAGATGGGCTGCTGGGAGGCCATGTCTGCTGCCGGGGCGTGTCCTGGGTGGGATGCTGGGTCTACAGGACTCTACCCACATTGCTCTCTGCTTTCTGCTTGTGCTGTCTGTCCGACTTTAAAAAACAAAGACTTTCTCCAATGTGAGGAAGCACGGGGCTTGGTTAGAAAGTCTGTAAGGAGGAATCTCTGAAAGGTAGGGGGTTTCTGGGGGTCCTTGCCGAAGACAGCAGCCCCTACCTTGACTTTTCCAAACAAGTCCGAGCCCCGGGTGTTTTGCTGGAATCTCGACATTTAGTCTTTAGACCCAACCTTGTAGAAGCATGAGCTTTCTCAAGGACACTTGCCCTGCGGATTGTATCTAGAGGGAAATCTGAGTTCAAGCTGTTATTATTACAATAAAAGCCAAAGGAGGCAGGTGATCGGGCTACTTGGTGGTGATAGCCAAGCAGTCCCTTAGCCTCTTTCACAGAAACGTGTGTCAGAGTCATCCACTCATCTGTCGCTCATGGTTTGCTGGTCAGTCCCAGCAAAGCAGTGCCCCATGTGAGGAGGCAGGAATGCAATGAAACACAACAGAACCCTCGGAAACTAAGAGTAAGGAGAGGAAAGTGACTGCGCAGTGAGCCTGGAGCTGCTTGGGGTTCCCAAGTTCCAGGGAACTGTTTCTCCGCTAAGGAATTCACTGTCTCTGTTCAGCTTCTTAAGAATGTCAGTAATGTCCTGGCCGGTGTGGCTCGGTGGATAGAGCATCGGCCTGTGGACTAAAGGGTCCCAGGTTCGATTCCGATCAAGGGCATGTATCTTGGTTGTGGGCACATCCCCAGTAGAGGGTGTGCAGGAGGCAGCTGATCGATGTTTCTCTCTCATTGATTTTTCTAACTCTCTATCCCTCTCCCTTCCTTTCTGTAAATATCAACAAAATATATTAAAAAAAAAAATGTCAGTATGATTTTCATTGGAAAAATGTGCCTATTTCTAAAAATAAGGAAAAAAGGTTTTTCCTGTATTTGCCTAGGAAGCAAAGGTTTTATATAATTAAAATTATTGTGTTATGTTAATCAGGAACTCGATCACTTTAAATGCGTAGATTATGGAATGCTGTTTAATAATGATAAATAATAACAACATACTTGTCTACGTTCCCAGGGTTTGAATTTTAAGATTTGTTTTCTCCCTTATGAAGGAAAATTTTATACTTAAGGCATATGAGAAGCTCTGTCAAATAAGAGAATAATAATTATATTCTATTTATATGTGCATGTTAAATAAATTCTAATGTGCTTTCATTTATAACTATAGGCCTGGTGCACGAAATTTGTGCACAGGTAGGGTCCCTAGGCCTGGCCAGCGATCCGGGCTGATCTGTGGGGCGAGTTGGCTGGGGGCAGCTCCTATGTTGAGTGTCTGCCCCCTGGTGGTCAGTGTGCATCATAGCAACAGTCATTCTGCTAGTCATTCCACTGTTCAGTCAATCTGCATACTATGCAAATTGTCCCCTTGGGAGTTGGATTGCTCACTGTGCTGTGCGCTGACCACCAGGGGGTGGCATGGAACAAAGGAAGGCCACAGCTGGAGAAGGCCCTGGCCGGCAAGCAGAAGGCCCCCATCAGCCCTAATTGCTGGCCAGGCCTAGAGACCCTACCCATGCGCAGATCTCGTGCTCTGGGCCTCTAGGGTTATGATATTGTGGAGTATTGTGTTTTGCAAAAAGACAAGGTTCCACATCATTTATAGAACTCCATAGAGTATCTAGATTTATAGAAATGCTAGCAGGGCAAGTGTCCTTGAGAAAGCTCAGGCGTCCACAGGTTGGGTCTAAAAGACTGAACAGAGAGATTCCAGCAAAACGCTCAGGGGCTCAGACTTACTTGGAAAAGTCAAGGCAGGGGCTGCCACCTTCGAAAAGGCCCCCTAGAGGCCCCCGGCCTTTCAATGCGCCCTCCTCACAGACATTGCACCCAGGCCCCGTGCTCCCCACACCCCAGAAATAGGTCTGGCACGAGTGCGGCCCTGCCCTCCCCAGCCGTGCCCTGGCTGCCCCTTCACCCGACTCTGACCAGGCAGCATCGGCTCGGCGTTGGGTGGTGTCCTCCGAGCCCGCAGCCGGGACCTTGCTGCACTGATGCAGCCGGGGGCGTGCTGCTGCCTGCGCTGATGCGCGTGGCTCCGTTCTCGGGCCGCTTACAGCTTGGCGGCTGCCACGTTGGAGACGCCTCCGCAGTAACAACCGCAAGTGTGACTTGTTGTGTCTGTCCACATCCGATTCCCACAAACGCAACTTCAGGTGACGCCCACGGCACCATGTGCCTGTCGTCCACGCTTCTGTTCTCTCCCCACACGCACAGCGTGTCCGTGTCAGGCTGCTTCACTCATGTCCTTTGAAAGGCCAGGTCCTAAGAGCTACGTGACTGTGGCCACTCTGGTGACCGCCTGGGTGTGGAGACACCCCATCTGCGCAGGGGGACGCCCTCGGCTGGCGCCCAGGACACGGGCAGACAGACACACAGGAAGCACGTCACTTTCTAAATGTGTTTTTGTGTAAACATAGCTTTGCAGCCTCGGAAACTCTTAACGGGGACCCTTTCATGCCCGCGCCTACCGCCTTGGTACTGACGCTGGCTCCCTCCCCCGTGCACTCCCGAGTGGCACCCACTCTGCAGCTGTATGGCCGGTCTCTGTGGAGAAAGCAGCTGTTCTTTCTCCAGCGCAGGGGCTATAGGAGCCACGACCGGCTCCCGCCTGGGCATGGACCCCTCCCGAGCACAGGACAGCACAGCACAGACAGGGTTGACGGTGCGGACAGTGGCAGGCAGAGAGTTTGCTTTTCAATCCTTGGTTTTCACTGCGAATGTGATGTTGACAAGAGGAAACTTCTAGGACGTGTGTTTCCAGCAAAGGAGCGTGGAGGGGGAGCCCGTACTGAGTGCCAGTGCTGCGGCCCTGCGGGCGAGGGCAGGCTGCCTCTGTGTGTGGACAGGACTCGGTGGCCAGTCGCGATCACGGCAGAGAACTGGACATGTGGTGGAGGACGGGAGAGGCGTGCGTGGCAGTAACGCGTGGGCCTGGGTGATGGTCTGCTGTGTGGACGCTGCTCAGGTGTGTGTGCTCCATAGAATGTGCTTTTACGGAGTCGTTTCTTACTAAAAAGTTTAAAAGCTAAAAACTCCCTTTTAGTCAGTTAATGAATGTCCTCTGTCTTTCCCTGAAAAACCAAATTCTTACCGTGTTTGGTTTTTACCATTGACGATGGTGCAGACGGTCCCACTGAGGTTGCTGGCCCTTTGTATGCTGGGGTGGGGTCAGCATGAGTCCTGTCGTGTGTGCTGGGGTGGGGTCAGCATGAGTCCTGCCGCGTGTGCTGGGGTCAGCATGAGTCCTGTCGTGTGTGCTGATGTGGGCCCAGCAGGAGTCCTGTCGTGTGTGCTGGGGTGGGCCCAGCAGGTGTCCTGTTGCGTGTGCTGGGGTGGGATCAGCATGAGTCATGTCGTGTGTGCTGGTGCAGGCCCAGCAGGTGTCCTGTTGCGTGTGCAGCTGGACCTGTAACCGTCTGTGATGTGGTGAGTGGGATCCTTAGGGACACTGTGTCTGGAGAACGTTGCCTCAGGTGGACTGATGTGATGAGACTGTGTGTCGGAAAGCTTCATGCCATAGACGCCCCCAGAGGCTGCCCTAGCCCTGCTGCACTGTGAGTGTTCATAACGCGCGATGGCACTGCGTCCGATGACGGGGAGCTGGAGCAGGACCTGTGAAGCGGGGAGGGATGCACACAGTCAGTCCGCAGGATTCGCAGGCATGTGTCTGAGCGTTCGCTGCTCGCTCACGCTCCTCTGTGAGCCATCAGCCCTCAGGCCACTTCCGAGTGGGGCCCAGGATCAGACTTGGGGGCAGCCCTGGCGGCCTGGGCGGCCCAGCTGAGCTCCAGGGTGGTGACACTCGCGTGTCAGCTCTCAGACCGCCATCTGCTTAACACGGTTCTGCCTTTGTGGCGAGCGGCTGGCTGACGTGGCCACAGCAGCACGCGGCGCGCTGTCAGGTGTCTCTAAGGGCACAGAGGCTGCGGGGCTGTGAGGCGGCAGGGTCGGTGTGAGCTGAGCGGGTGGACACGTCCTGCGGGTGAGCCCTGGCGCCGTGCTGTGCTTCAGCGTCACGTGGCCAGGGATCCAGAGCAGCACCAAGGGGACAGGGACTGTAGGTGGCAGGCGAGTGGAGGCCACAGGGGCTGGCCTGTCCCGAGCACTGGCTGTGTCCACGGCCCAGTGCCCTGCGACTCCGTGGACAGAGCTGCTGCCGTCAGGGAGGCCTGCCCGGGAGGCCCCGGAACGTGGTCAAAGCGACAGAAAACGCATTTCTGCGTGGAGTTGCGGCGTGATTACTTGGGGGTATTGCTCTCCACTGTCCTGAGCCTGGAGCGGGCAGCCCTGCAGCGACTGAAGAGCAGTGTGAC
>PVJC01016545.1:0-33599 GCA_004026665.1 Murina feae | reverse complement strand
GATTAGCAACACATTCATACCCAAACAGAAATTTACTAGCTAAACAATTTTAAGTAAGCAACAAAGATGCATATTTAAACAATAAAGACAGACAGCATTCCCCATTAAAACCTTGGTGCACACTATATTTACATTACAGAATATCACCAACTAGCCTTAATTCAATACAGCAGGGAGCAGGGCCCTTAATCTCCCTGCCTTGCGGAGCTGTGAGCCCCGCCCCTGAGTGGCAAATTAGGGGCGGCTCCCACCTTCCCAAGATGGCATCTTCCATGAAAGCCATGGGTAATTCAGCTGCTGGAACAAACCCCTTTACAGATGAGATAACTTGCTTATATTACATGACTTAATGAGACGACTCAAAATAATGTACATTAAACAATACATTTTTACAAAGGGAAAATCTAGATCAAAACTCTCATCTTTTCACACACATTCTCAGTACTGAGAAGCCCCAGAAGACAGGGCCTAAGGTATTCAAATGCAAAGGTATTCAAATGCAAATTAACCACATTCCTGGCCGGAACCAAGAAGCAGTTTCCTGGTAAAACAAACTGCTAGTTTAAACAAATGAACATACGTTGTCCCGACCCTATGATGATCGGTGACTAGAGACATTCACTCAGAGTTTAAAATACATTTTACCCAACTTCTAATTCCTGACCTGAGGAGCCCGCTCTCACCGGGCAACCACTCATAATTTCCTGACCTGAATGAGGGAGTGATCAGTTCCCTCCTTCTACTCACTGGGAGTAGGCTGGTTAATCAGACGGCCCTACTTACAGACAGGTCCAGAAGGTCCAGAAGTGTTTGTCCACGCTCTTCAGGTGCCGGCCGGGTCCTGGGCTGAGGTCCCGGAGCACTGGAGTTCCCCCGTTTAATTCTGCTAAAATCAGCAGGGCGCGCTTTCGGAGGTCTGTCCTGTGCCCCCGTCTTCTAACCAGAGGCAAGAGCCAGCTTCGATTAGTTTCCAGGCCAGGGAACCAAATGTTGCAGAAAGACCACAAAAACTAAGTGATGCTTTGAAGAGGTGGAGAAATCACAGCTTTAATACACTCGCGGACTCCGGGATTAATCCAAATCAGAGTGGGGGTAGCACTCGAGAACCTTGCTTTATAGGTGCCCCTGGAGTTCATTGATTTGCAAATATACTCCCTCAAAAACAAGGCTCCCTGGCCTTACCTACCAGGGGACAGGGCTTTGTTTGGTTTAATGGCCTTGCAGAACCAGCCTTCCTCCTGAGCTGGTTTTGCAAGGAATGTTAGGCCATAAAACCGAACAAAGCTCTGTCCTGCGGGAGGGCAGGGGGCTTTGTTCTGAGCCCAAAACCAAGAACACCTGGGGGAAGGGTAGATATACAGAGTACTCCCTTCAGGGCCTTGGGGGAGGGAGTATATTTGCAAATCAATGAACTCGAGGGGCAGTTATAAAGCAAGGTTCTTGGATGGGACCCCGACTCTGGATTTGGGATTTAGGACAAACCCCAGAGTCCGGGCATATTATTAAAACTGTGATTTCTCCACTTCTTCAAAGCATTGCTTAGTTTTTTGGTCTTTCTGCAACATTATTACTAGATGGGTTGATTCAACAAAATAAAAAGATAGAAGGAAAAAGGAAAGGAACATTATGATTTTTAATGTTTAAAGAGCTAAAAGCAACAAACGTTTTAATACTGGTTTGTTTGTTTTTCAGTGAAACACTAACAAAATCTGTGCAGGTATAGGAAACACTTCAGTGAAACTTGCAAACCTTTTATTTTCTTTCCCATTGTTAAAAAGAGAAACTACTTAACACTATTATTTTTCTTCTTTTTAATAAATTGTTACTGTTGAAAATATTACGTATGTCCCTTTTCTCCCCCATTGACCTCTCCCACACCCCTCCCCCAACATTATTCTTTTAACTTGAACAAAGCTGTATCTGTGGGTATCCAAACTCAAATAGAATGAAGAGACAGCCTCAGTAAAGCCTTACATTTATAGAAAACTTAGCAAAGCCTCAAAATATTTAGGAAATACCTGAATATCTTAAAACAAACACAATAGCCTCCTGGGCCTACACCCAGAGATTCTGATTCATAGTTGTTGAGTCATCAGAAATATGCTGTCTGGTTTTTTGTTTGTTTGCTTGTTTTGTTACCAACGCCTGAGGGAATTCTGATTCATGTGGTCCTCAGACCATTTGTTGAAAAGAGTTGCCTTCTGATGTAAGAGTGCTTTGTGGAGGACCTGCTATACCTGCCCTTTGCCCCAGGCTGGGCATTCAAATGTAAACAAGGCAGGGCCTAGTGGGAGCAGACACAGAGGAAATAAGCAAGTATAATGAAGTATGACACATAGTGTTAAAGTGACACACACAGTGTTATTGTACCACATGGCAAGGGGACCTCGCCTGGTCCAGAATATGAATCTCTCCTCCAAGACATGATGAAAACATGATAGGCATTAAAAAAAATACGCAAACAACATGAGAGGCAGGCTGAAGGTGAGAGCTAGATTTTGGCAGGATAGTTTGAAATTTCGGTGGGTTTCTCTGATAGGGTAAGGCAATTTGATCTCAGTTAAGAAAAGTTGAAAGTAATTACTATAGTATAATTTTCTTTTTAACTTTTTAAAAAAATTATTGATTTGACAGAGAGAGAAAGGGAGAGAGAAACACTGATTTGTTCCAATTATTTTTGCATTTATCAGTTGATTCTTATATGTGCCCTGACTGGGAATTGAACCCACAACCTTGGCGGATGACGCCCTAACCAACTGAGCTACTCAGCCAGGGCTCTATAGCATAGTTTTAAAAGTCTTTAACTAAACTCTCCTTCCTACATTCTGCATATTTTTCACTAAAAGAAAAGAAAATTACCGTAATAGAAAATTGAGGCTATGGGTTTCAAAATTTTATTATATAAGATCTGATAACCCATCCCCCACTTTGAGCCTAGAAAATTACCAATACCAGTGCTTCTACCTATATCTGCTATTCCTCTCCTCTCCACCAAAGTAGCTATTCTGAATTTTTTGGTTTATCATTTCTTGATGTTTTTTATCCTTGCTTTTAAAAAAAGGCTTTACTAATTATCTATGTATCCTTGAAAATACTTTTGACAGTGTTTGTGTTTTGTAAAAATCAAGATATGCTATCTGAAGTCTTTCATGACTTATTTTTCCATTCAGGATTATGCTGCTAAGATTCACTCATTTTCCTGTGTGATGCTATAATTTATTTTTATGTCTATGGAATAGTCTATTGCATGATTCACATAATTAAATTTTTATCTCTTGTTAATAAAATGTGTTTTTTCTAGTTCTATTGTCTCTAACAAACTGAATAGATTGTGCACATTTCCTAGTGTATAAAAACAAGAGTTCTGCTAGGATAGGGGTTCCCAATGGAAGTGATTTTGCCTTCTCCAGGGATATTTGGCAATGTCTGAAGGTGTTTTAGGTTATTACATTGAATTGGGGGTGCTACCAGTATCTAGGGGGTAGAGGCCTGGTTGCTGCTAACCAGTCTATAATGCACACAATAGTCTCCACAGCAAAGAATTGTTAAGGCAAATGTCAATAAGACTGAGGCTTAGAAACGTGGCAGTAGGGTAAATGCATAGAATTACATTGTTGGATCAACGAATATAATTACATTCAGCTTTATAAGCTCAAGCACTTTTTCCCCAAAAGTTATTGCATTGTTTTACTCTTACCTGCAGTGAACAAGAATTTCTGTTGTGCAATATCCCCACAAACACCTGGGACATTTAATACTTGCCTTCTCTAAATGGGTATAAAATGGTATCCCATCGTGGTCTTAATTTGCATTTTCCTGATTTCTAAGAAGATTCAGCATTCTTTCATTTTTTTTGAATTTCTTCTTCTGTGGAAATACATGTTTTTGTCTATAATATTTAGTGTGAAGGCAAAAGCCATTTTAAAGCCAGTGAGGTGGAAACTGCACACACTACTTCTCTTCGTGTTTTCTTGCTGAGAAATCAGTCATATGTTATACATAGCTGCAAAGACTCCTGGGAAATGTGGGCTCTAACACTACAGTGATTGAAGAAGGGGAAAACAACATAGCAGTTACTACCACAATATTTTGTCTAGTTTGTGATATATTTTAATGAACTTAAATGATTAACTTTAATGTAGTTGAATTTAACAATGTGGTATTTTTTTCTAATGCTTAGTAGGTTTTGTATTTTAAGAAGTCTACTCCTTGGGTGTTCTAGAAATAAGTGTTCATATATTTGTATGTGCATGTATAAATAAGTTCATACATATGCACACATGTATACATATATTAAGTCTTATCTTTAAGCTGTAGATATTTACTGGATCTGTAGTTCATATTTGTGTATGACATGAAGATGGAATCCGCTTTCATTTTTTTCCTGTGGGTAATCAGTTGTACCACCACTATTCATCTTTTCCTTAGTGCTTACGAAGTCATCTTTATCAAATCCAAGCAGTCCTTGCTTTGCTTGGTTTCTGTATGTACAAATTTCAATTACAATTGTTTAATTAATTAGCACAAGTCCACCGACAACATGGTTCAAATGTCAGGTACCATGGTTTATTAGTTGTTATTGTATAAAGTATAAACTTTACTGCTAGTTCTTCAGTCCACAGATCACTACATAAATAATTGATGCACATTCTGATCTGCAACCAGTCACTTTACTTCTTTCACAGTCTTTGGGTGATGTGTTACTACCCATGTGTTACTAGTTCATGTACAGACAGCAAAGCAGGTCATTGTACTGACTCCATGTCTCCAAGTGATCAACCCATGTGACATTTTACAAAAATGTATACTTCAAAGATGAAAACACGGCAAAAAAAAAAATAATAGAAAGTGATCATGCTGAAGTTCAAGTCAAACAATAATGGGATGACAGAAGGAAAATGTGACTGTGGGAGTGCTGCCACTGCCACCGTTTGAGAGACTTTCTAAGCAGCAGAGAAACTAGTGACGGGAGCTTTTGACCATAAGTGAGAAAAGTGGTTGTGACAAAAAGAATGAACATGTCCCAGAGGACGTAATGTTGGTAAAAACTTTACCTTGAAGGGACTCTCAGAGGTATTGTACAACATTAACAGCACAGAGTGATAAAATGTTGGAAGCTGATTGAAACTTAGAAAGGGGTACCACAATTCGGAATAGAAAAGATACTTGCTCTTTACTGTACGTTATAAAGAAGGCAAGTGCCATTCAAAATCCTTTTTTTCTTTTTTGTATTTTTTTTATTGTCTAAAGTTTTACATATGTCACCTCCCCGCCCACTCCCCCCCCTCCTTGACCCCCAGCCATTCCCACCCCAGGCAAGCCCCCAGCACCCCAATGTCTGTGGCCATTGGTTAAGCTAATAGGCTTGCGTACAAGTCCTTTGGTTGCTCTCTACACCACCACGACCCCCTCACCCACTCTGACATTTGTCTCTGGATCTTTTCTTTTCATCAAATACTTTTGAAAGGCTTTTTTTTTTTTTTTAATTCACAAAGAATTAGACCTTGTAATTTTCAATCTTTCTGTTTTAAATTGCAGTATACTAAATATTCATGTTGATATTTTTATTTTCTTCTATCTTTCTAACTAGCAGTGAGAGAGTTTTTGATGTTTCAGCAAACATGTTTCACAATGAACAATGGTAACTTACTAGGTCATTATACTCCCCTTTGTCCAGTTCATTCCAGTTGTGTCATCAGCATGCCTCCTACCTTACCTCTGGCTGCATTATTTCCTCCTTTGAGACCAGAATTGAAGGCCCTCTCTCCTCAGGAATCGTAATTTTCCCCATTGGTTAGTAAGATGACTTGGCAGGGCTTCAGCGTGTAATCTTTTATGTGGTTCTGCACCACTGCACAAAGCAAGACTGCTTGTATCACATTTGTGTAAATGTGTAGATCAATCCTGAATTCTTTTTTTCTGTTCCATCAGTCAACTGATTACGCCAACAACAATTCTGCCTTGTGGTAATAGATTTATAATACATTTTCATAACCATTAGTCTGACTCTCTTACCTTACTCTGGTCAGAAGTAGCTCTGACATTCTCTGACTTCACACTGTGTCCTCACATGGCAGAAGGGGCAAGATATCTCTCCAGAGTATTTTTTCTTTTCCCAGTTACATTTTATTTTTTTTTAATTTTTAATATATACTTTTATTGTTGATAGTATTACAGATATCTCCCATTTCCCCCCTTTTACCCTCCTCCTCCCAGTGTCTCCCTTCCTCCCACCCCACACACAGGTCTTTACCACCGTATTGCCCATGTCCATGGGCTATGCATGTAAGTTCTTTGGTTTATCTTTTCTCATCTCCCCAAATCCACTTCAAGCTGTGTCAGTCTGTTCCATGGCCCCATAATCTTTTTTTTTTTTCTTCTTAAAGCCACTAATTCCATTCATAAAGGATCTCCTCTCATGACTTAAGCACCTTTCAAAGGATTTCCACTTATTAATTTTGAGGGTAAAAGGACACAAACATTCAGACCATTGCAGTAATATAGCTCAATAATTTTTATATTGATTACATGTTGAAATATCATCTTTTGAATTTACTAAAATAAAAATATTTAAATTAATCTTTACTCTTTTTTACTTTAAAAAAAATATGTGTGCCTTGTGTTATATATCTCTGGAAGATTGTGGTTGTAGAGCCTGCTTTAACAACTAAACACCAGTTACATGAAAGGAGATAAATAAAGATTTCCACTAAGGAAAGTCTAAAAAAGAAATTTTTACTGATTTTAAGATATAGTAGAATATTTGCAAAGTTATCATAAAATGTTTCTAAAAACTGACATTTTAGGATGGATCAATATAACTTGAGTGTAGGACAAAGGTTTGCTGGAGTGGCATTCCTAAAGATCATTTCATGTGGCTTGAAATCTTAACTGATTTTTAAATTTCTGAGCCCCTCTCTGAAGCCCTCTTTAACTCATTTAAGTATTTAATTTTTTTTGTTCTAAGTAATGTGCCTTCTTTTAATATTCTTTCATATTAATTGTCTTCTCTCTTTCCCCAGCAGATGGCTAGATGAGTACCAAGATGATGGCAAGATTGAACGGGAGCTGCTTGCAGAAAGTAGCTACAATGCAGTAGGAGAGGCTGGATCTGTGGCCTTATGAGAAAGCCAGCTTGGGTCTATTGCTGTATTGTGGCTTCAGAAAAGTATTGAACTGACTCTAATAATATGTTTTCCCTTTTCTTGCTCTGGGGCAAACCTTTGGGGAGGATCACTTTGTGCTAGACACAATTATTGCTTTGAAAAACTCCAAGAATTGGGAGAAGTTCCAGTCAACACCTGACCAAGATCAGCCTGTATCTGGAGTACACATATTATTTCTTCTTTTTCTGCTGCTTCTTGTTTTGCTCCTCTTCCTCCTCTGCTTCCTCCTCCTCCTCTGCCTCCTCTGCTACATTCAGCAACAAGTTTTTAATGTAGGTTAAAACATCCTTATGTTGGATGAAGATGCCATCTAGGACTTTCATAGGTAGAGAGGAGAAGCCCACACCTGGCTCAAAGCTTTGAAAATCCTAGGACTCTTAAGAATTTTGCTAAATTTACTCTGCTTGTGCTTTATAAGTGGAAGAACAAAGCCTGGATGATAGCACATTTGTTTACAACATATAAAAGCTCACTGATGAAACCTATTGATCAGAAAAAATATTTATTTCAAAATATTACCACTCATTGATAACGTACCCTTGTTAGCCAAGACCTGTGATAGAGATGTACAGAGTTAATGTTATCCTCATGTCTGCTAACTCAACCTCCAATCCTGAAGCTATGTCAAAGGGTAATTCACAGTCAGTCTTATTTTTTAAGAAATACATTTCAGAAGGCTGTAACTTCCATAAATACTGATGCCTCTGATGGATCTGGGCAAAATCAATTGAAAACTTTTTGGAAATGTTTCATCATTCTAGGTGCCATTAATAATATTTGTGATAGGTGGGAAAAGGTCAACATATCAACATTCACAGGAGTTTAGAAAAAGTTCATTCCCACCCTCATGGAAGACTTTGAAAGGTTCACAATTCAGTGAAGGAAGTAACCACAGAGGTGGTGGGAATAGCAGAACTTGAATGAGAAGAAGAGCCTGCAGATGTGACTGAACTGCTACAATCTCATGATAAAACTTTAATGAATGAGGAAGTGCTTTGTGTGGATGAGCAAATAAAGTTGCTTCTGGAGATGGATTCTACTGCTGGTGAAGATGCTGTGACAGCAAAGGACTTAGAATACCCCATAAACTTAGTTGATAAAGCAGCAGCAGGGTTTGAGATTGATTCTAATTTTGAAATGATTTTTTTCCATGCAATAGTAACATGTTATTAAACAGTATTGCATGCCACAGAAAATTGCTCATGAAAAGAGAAGTCAATCGATGTGGCAAATGTTATTGTCTTATTTTAAGAAATTGCCACGGGCACCTTAATCTTCAGCAATTACCACCCTGACCAGTCAGCAGCCATCAACACTGAGGTAAGATCCTCCATCAACAAAAAGATGACGACTTGCTAAAGGCTCAGATGATGAGCCTTTTTAAAAGCACTTTTTAGCAATAAAATATTTTGAATTAAGATGTGTACATTGATTTTTTTTTTAGACATCATGCTATTGTACTTAATAGACTATGGTATAGTGTAAACATAACTTGTATATGCCCTCGGAAACAAAACAAAAATTTGTGTGACTTGTTTTAATAAGATGTTCACTTTATTGTAGTGGTCTGGAACCAAACCCACAATGTCTCTTATGTTTGTCTGTAATCACTGATATGTTCATCTTGTTGTGTTCTTCTTGTATTGACCAGCAATTAGAGTTCTTCAAAGATCATTGATTTTGTTTTTTACAGGTAAACAAATTCCTTCGTGCTCTGGACATAGAGGACCAGAGTTTATTTCACATCACTAAGTAATGTGTCTGCAATTACCTGCATTGTGAAGTCTATTAAATACCGTGTATGGAACAGTGTTTGGGTTTATAATTTAAGCAATTGAATTAAAAATGTACTCTTTGCCAATTTTGTGTAAAAGCAGACAGCCATTGGTGATACTTATGGTAGTTTATACCTTTTTTTTCTTTTTACTTTAAAAGGTTTTCATCAACTAGACTGCAAAAGAATTACTAGGGGTTCTTGGTAAAATATAGATTACTGGTCCCTGCATCCTAGAATCTGCATTTTTTATATAAATGCAGTTCTTCTACACAATTTTTCTTGGAACTACTGGGCATGCCTTTTGATATCAACTTTAAATTAATAGTGTCTGTTCTGACTTTCTGTTCCTGTGCTACCTGGCAATTTTAAAACAAAAATAATCAGAAATTCTCATGTTTAAATCTGAGGGGTTCATTTGTTTTTAGAAATAACTTCTTCCATAACATAAGAAAAATTGTAATACATCAACTGCTTTTTAAATCTTAATTAAGTGTATACACATTCAGTATTGTTAATTTAATTTAAAGTTCTACTGATCAATTAATATATATTTTTGTTAATTGGAAATTAATGAAACCATTAAGAAAGAACTATATTGTCTTTCATAGAATCAATCAGTAAGTCTCAGGTTTCTAGAGTTCATTATGTTGAGTTACATTCCTTCTGTACTAATTTGTTGAGAGTCTGTATCATGAAACAATACTGAATTTTGTCAAATGATTTTTCTGCATCTATTGAGATGATTATATAATTTGAGAGAGAGAGAGAGAGAGAGGGGGGAAGGAAGGGAGGGAGAGAAATATCAATGTGAGAAACATTGATCAGCTGTCTCCCACCTGGGATCCAAACTGGAACCCTCCCCCACACACCCAGGCAGGGAATCAAACCACAGCTTTTTTGTATGTGGGAGGACACTCCAACCAACTGAGCCATTAGTCAGGGCTAAACAAGCTTCCTCTCAATGCAACCAAAAATGAGACATCAAGGACTCCGCTCTTTGGCACTCAAAAGTTTCTGGTGTTCACAGATAGTTTCTTTCAGTGAAGTTTACATTGTAGAACATTTGGTATAAAAGGACCTGGTGTTCTGAACTCAACCTACCAAGGTTATCATGTTGACTGCTATTACTTCCTCTGTATGTCAGAATGCTAGTCACACAAGATATTGAAACTAACAACAAACACCAGAAGAACTAAATGACCCAAGGGAGGGGGGACAGATATTTAACTCAGTTCTAAAGCTATAATTATGAGGGGGTAACTGCAGTTCTCTACTAAGAAAATATGTTTAAGTAGCTCTAATTGTTGACTATAGCTCTAAAAATGTATGGGTTGGTGTTTTCTTTTTAAATATTATGTTCATAGTTTAAACTCAATGCATATTTAACATTTGTACCAAATGAAGTTTTTTCGTGACACTAAAAATTTATTTTCCCTTTTGTGGGTTTTGTTCACTTAACAATTCATAAAAAGTTAGAACATTGTTTTTCTCTTACGGATTTATATCCTTCCAAGTATGATACCTTTATTAAGTATATTAATTCTAGATTTAGCTTCTGCTCCCAATAGGGAGTATCTTTTTTTATTCTAATTCTGACAAGACTATGCAAAATTGCCTTCTTCTCATTAGCATTATGCTCTGTTTGGCATTTTTAAAAGTATTTTAAATAATGACTGCATAAAATGTCATAATATTTGGAATTGAGCCCTTTCATTATATCATCCAATGTGAAAAGCTTATGAAAAGAGCTGCAAGAAGATGTTTAAAAATAAATATCTTCAAGACATTTTTCCTATCACCTGTGAATCAAAATAACTCAGGGCATCTTGTTTTCCCTTAGCTACCCCCCTCCTCAATTTACTAACTTCCCCAGTCAGACTAAGTGCCACCATTCTCTCACAGGGATTGCAACTATCTGATTTAAAACGTGTTTTGTTTTAAACCTTTGTTTTGATTGGATTGATTAAAAATTATTTTGTGATCATTACTAACCTAAGAGCGGATGTAATGCCATGAATTAGGTACATTGTTCCGTGATTCAAAATGCTTTTTTTTAATGTACCAGATTAAGCCAGAAAAAGGCTGAAAACCTCAAAATAGGCTTGCCACTGTTTTTTCTTTTCCTCAATGCTGATTGCCACTTTTTTCAAATTGTACCCAGACAGGAAGATTACTGAATGTACTGTTCTGGAGCAACAGAATCACCTTCAGGCAGGAAAAATAACAGTGATTTTTTCCCTACTGGCACTCCTCAGTCTATTGCCTTTTTCTAGTTCTGAGGGCATTGGCAACTTGAAGAGTGACAAATTATCCTTAGTAACATCTACAGAATTAGCTCCTAATTATTGCCTTGGTACTTATTAAGGTGCTGTTGAGTTACATAAGACATACAAAACATTGCTCTGTCTTCTGTCTTGGCTCAATCTTTTGGAAGATAAGAGATATGCCCTTTTGTTAACATAGTATATTTTTTTGAAAAGTAATTTTGTAATGGAAATATCTCCATGTGGTTTTGATCTATATTTTTTATTATAAGTGAGGCTGAGAATCTTTTCATAGGGAACCATTTTCAGATTTTAAACGATACAATCATTTTTCAGCCCATTTATCAATAACAACTTTTACTCTATTGTCAGATACTCTAAATGTTTATGTAATAAAGTTTTTTTAAAAAATATGTTTTTATTGACATTAGAGAGAGGAAGCAAAAAGATGAGAGAGATAAAAATATCAATGAGAGAGAAACATCAACATTGATTGGCTGCTTCCTGCCTGCCCCACACTAGGGAACAAGCCCAAAACCTGGGCATGTGCCGTGACCGGGAATCAAACCAGTGATCTGCTGGTGCATGGGTCAATGCTCAACCACTGAGCCACACTGGCAGTGCATCAACTTTTTGTGTGAAATAAATTACAGTATTTTGCCAGTTTCCACTTCAAATTTTTAAAATTTACCTTTACAATGATGTGATTATTTAAACTATATTTATTTAAAATAAATAAATAAAAATATATTTTATTGATTTTTTACAGAGAGGAAGGGAGAGATATAGAGAGTTAGAAACATCGATGAGGGAGAAACATTGATCAGCTGCCTCCTGCACACTCCCTACTGGGGATGTGCCCACAACTAAGGTACATGCTCTTGACCGGAATTGAACCTGAGACCCTTGAGTCCGCAGGCTGATGCTCTATCCACTGGGCCAAAACTATTAGGGCGATATTCTTGTTTTTTAAAGAAAGTGTTGGGAAATGTAGACCCAAGAGTGCATAGATTTCCAGGGATCAAGTAATGTATGAGTTTTGGGTTATACTCTTAGTTGGTGATAGATTTTCAAACATGGAAATTCTCAATGGCCTTTCTTATCAGAAAGTATCAATGTTCAATGAAAAAAAGACAACAAACATTCATTGAGTTCATTTTTAGTAACAAATTAGGAAGGGAGAAACAGAGAGAAAATGGCTGCAATTTTCAACCTGCTTGTTATAGTGTCCAGAATCTTTCACTCGAGTCTGCCCATATTTTAAATTTCAAGATATTAAAAAAAACATTATTTCTATGTACTTGTTTTTATTTCAATTTAGAGGTGGCTTAGATTGGTAAGATGTGAGTCCAAATATAACTGGTTTATCACCTTGACCCATGCCACTGCTTCAAGACATTCATTTTGTGTGACTTTAAGATACACTCTTTGCTTCAGTTTGCTTGAATGTTATAAATGATGAATAAAAATACTTTTTGAACCTGCTTAATAATATTTATAAAAAAATCCAATTTATCTAAAATCAAAATTCAACAGTGAATTAAATAATGTTTAGGGGGAAAAATGGAAGACTGAGAAATTGAGTTAATTTTTACAGTTATTTTTGAAATGTTTAATTCTAAAATGCATAGATGTGATATTTGAATTATCTAATTAATTAGAATATTAAAATCAATATATAATTAAATGACCATTTTAAAAAATCCAATAGTATTGGAGCAGACCATGAGTGAGAAACAGTTTGTATCCCCCATAGTGTCTTGATTCTAGCATTCTAGAAGCTTCTTGTGTGAATGAATCCTCACTCACTTTCTCATCATGCAGGCTAATATGCATCTCAAGGTGAGGAATAGAGGGAAAATAGAATCTTATTTTCCCAGCGGATTACCTTTCCATCTCCTCACATATAACAGCCAGTTAAACGCCAGCTGGGACTTTTTGTGGATATGACATGGGGTGTTCTCCCCTCCGCCTCTATAACTCTGTATCTTCAGTACAGAGCTCCTCTGCTTTAATTCTGGTTTACATATTGCATATTAATGTAAGAAGGTATTTAGACAAAGGATTGATTCCATAGTTAGGAGGACTTTGAGACAGTGTTGTACTAATGCAAAGGTCCAAGAACATGGAAGGGGAAAGTGGTATGAGGGTAAAGGTCAGCAAATGAGCCTTGTATTATAATCCAAGTACATTTTTTAAACTGCTTATTCATACCAGAGAATGGAGGTCCGTTTCTGTCTCCTGAGAAGGTGATTTCTCGCCAGAAGTCTGTGTAAGTGGGTTACCAAGCAGCGTGGTAATATGCGAGCAACATGTCCCACTATGAATCCCGGCTGAACTGTTGAGATGAGCATGCTCCCTTGCTTGTAGATCTAGCTTCATATTTCAGGGCTGCTGTGCGACTCTTGGCTTCAATAACACAGTCACGCCCCTGGGGATCACAAACAGTAAAGACATATCACAAGCATTTTTCATAAATGTGATAAATTTTGAAACTTTTGCATTTATTTTTGCCAGAAAATGTTTGACTCATCTAGTTCTTGGCATTCACTGTCAGGATTTTGGCAAAGAATGTTATTTTCTATCAAAAGGAGAGATCTTTCCTCTTTCTGATCATGCATAGTTTGTAAATCAAAGACTTGTTTACCACCTAATGCAAAGAATTACTTCCCTACTCAGATTTCTATTAAATGGGGACAGTGAGAGACACTCACTGCCATTGGACTTTATGGTTAATCCTACAGAGTTTTTAGTAAAGCTACATAAAAATTCTTACATATTTTCACTTTTATAACTTGTGTTTCTTTTGTCTGGCTTCTTTCAAATTTGTCATGATGCATATATTTATGATATAATACCATCTTATATTTAAAAATGGCTTTTAAGTCAAGCTTGTAGTCTTTTTTTTAATGTATAACTTTTTTGTTTCTTTTTTTGTTGTTGTTGTTAATCCTCACTTGAGGATAATTTTTCCACTGATTTTTAGAAAGAGTGGAAGGGAGGGAGGGGAAAACAGAGAGAGAGAGAAAGAGAGAAACATTAATGTGAGAGAGACACTGGATTTTATTATGAGTTACAAAGTGCTGTGAGCCTAGCAAATACCATGTAATGCAATAGGAAGGAGAAAACCCTATTCCACAAAATTATTTTCTCTGCATTACCTAAATATAGTACAGACAATATTTACAAATGTTAATAATGGTTATTTCAAAGATGATGAGGAAATGGTTATCTTGCTTTAATAAAAGAAGAGGAAAGAGAAAGTCGGGGGGAGGGGTCGACACATCCTTCTGTGAGTGATAGGTCCCATAATGGCTTTGTCAGCGGTGGTCAAGGAGGTCTCTGTCTAGAAACAGTACTCTGTGACCCCAGTTCTTGTCTCGCTTATAGGAATGAATTCATACAATAGACTACAAATGTCAGCAAAAACAAGTGAGGATTTCTTTGTAGAAAAGAAATACACTCAGATAGGATCTGGGCAGGCAACTCAGCTGGCCAAACTGAGTGCCCTGCTTGGGTGGGGTTTGGGACATTTATATCCTAGACTGGAGTGCTCCTCAGTAACTCTCCCCCTTCCTTATTTCTAAAAAAAAAAAAAAAGTGCCTTTAATTTATAAGGCTCCTTCCTCTAGGTATTATGCCATTAGATCACATCCCAGAGGCCCAGAATCTTTCCTGCCTGCGGAGGGCCTGATGCCTCCATTGTCTATTTTCAGTTTGTCATGTCTCACACTTACTTCCTCCAAGCCCCAGCTGCCTCCCCAGCCTCTCCCAGCTCATATCTATCTGCCTGCTCTAAGAGTGTGACTGTGTTGGAACCAGAGGAAAGTCTGCTGCATAGAATGTTACAAATCTGACAAATGACCCAGGAATTCCAGTTTCTGCTTCCACATGGAAGGAGCTTGGAAGTCACCATTTTCTCATAACAACAAGTCAAAACTTATTGAACAAACTGCACAATAAATACTATGTCTTAGATCTGTAAGAGAAGTAAGGTCATAGGGCAAAGGGCTGCCCCCCAAGTTAGAGACCAACAAGCAGAAACAGAGAATTGCAACTTACTAGAGCATAAAGTCGGGAGCTGAAATCTTCACAGGAACCCAGGCCAGGGAGGAAGTGTTAAACAGTAATGGATGAATTGCTGGAGGCTCAGAGTAGACAAGTTTGATAGTTAAAAACTTCAAGGGCCCTGGCTGGTTTGGCTCAGTGAATAGAGCGTCAGCCTGCGGACTGAAGGGTCCCAGGTTCGATTCTGGCTCAAGGGCATATGACTTGGTCCCCAGTGAGGGGCGTGGTGCAGGAGGCAGCCGATCAATGATTCTCTCTCATCATTGATGTTTCTTTCTCTCTCTCCTCCTTTCCTCTCTGAAATCAATAAAGAAATATATTTAAAAAAAAAAACAAACTTCAAGGGGACCCAGTAGATATTGTCAGGGTTGTGGTGGGGGGTTCCCTTCACTGCACTAAGAAGAGGGGAAGGAACCATTTTTGCATTATGCCAGAGCACTCTGTTCTTAACAAGGCCGACCCTCAGGAGAAACTCTAACCAGAGCCTACGAGTTGGGTTCTATTGGAACCTGTATGACCTGACAGAAAGGAAAGTTCCTAGTAGTCAGTGCTGCCATCCTGTCCCACCTAAAGGGATGAGAGGACACTTGTGAGGTTCACTCAATTAAAAAATGGGCCGACTTTAACAGATACCTCACCAGAGAAGACATACAGATTGCTGATAGGCTCATGAAAAGATGCTCTGAGTCTTATGTAATCAGGCAAACACAAATGAAAACAATGAGATACCACCACCCACCTATTAGAATGAACAAAAACTGACGAAACCAGATGCTGGAGGAGATGTGCGCTCCCATCGCTGGTGGAAATGCTAAATGGCGCAGCCACTTTGAAAGGCAGTTGGCAGTTTCTTACATAACGAAACACGCTTACCACGCAATCCAGCCATCGCAGCCCTGACAGTCAACCAAAGGAGTTGAAAGCTGACATCCATACAAAAACCTACACATAGCTGTTTATGGCAGCTTTATTTGTAATTGCCAAAACTTGGAAGCAACCAAGATGTTCTTCAGTAGGTGAATTAATAAACAAACTGGTACATCTAGACAGTGGAATATTATTCAGCACTAAAAAGAAATGAATTATCAAACCATCAAAAGACAAAGAGGAAACTTCAATGTATATTACTAAGTGAAGCCTTATTATTAATTGATAATTCATATTATTAATCTGAAAGGCTATCCTATATAATAAAAGGCCAATATGCAAATTGTCCCTTTGACAGGAAGTTCAACTGAGAATTCAATCAGGGGGCGGAGCTGGCCCACCAACTGCCCCTGGTCCCTCCCCCTAGCTGGCTCCACCCCTCATCAGCCCCCCTCTCCCCACCCCCATTGAGGCAGAGCTGGCCCTTGAACCATCCACAGCCCCTCCTCCCTGCTGGCCTGGCCCAATGGGCCCCAATTGGGGAAGGCTGGCCAACCCCACCCATGCACGAATTTGTGCACCGGGCCTCTAGTATATTATATGATGCCAACTATATGACACTTCAGAAAAGTCAGTTTCAAGTCTATGAAGACAGAGGAAAGATCAGTGATTGTCAGGCATTAAGAACGAGGCTGGGATGAATCGACGGAACACAGAGGATTTTCAGGGCAATGAAATTACTCTGTATTACATTACATTTCTGCTTATATGTCATTATACATTTGTCTACATTCACAGACTGTAAAACGCCAAGAGTTAACCCTAAGGTAAACTATGGACTTTGAGTGATGACATGTCAATGTAAGTTCATCAGTTGTAACACCTGTAACCATCTGGTGGAAGATGTCGATACTGGGAGAGACTGTTTATGTATGAAGGGAGGGAATATATGGGACATCTCTGTGCCTTACTCTTAATTTTCCTATGACCTTAAAACTGCTATTAAAAAAGTCTTTAAAATAATGACCTGAATTTGGTATGCTTACCTTTAAAAGTATTAATTATAATCACAGCAGCTTTTTGAAGGGAATTTGGAAAGGTTACGTGAAGCAGAGTAGAGCAGCATGGCCTCTGGTCTCTTCCCAAGTGGGTGTGATTTTCAGTCCTAACCCAGGCAGATAAAAAGTAACAAAAGCAAGAGATGTGAAGGAACATGTGATCGGAGGAACATTTGGAATCACTTCTCAGACATTTGGGTATGCGGCAAAGACCAGAATTGTCTAAGAAAATTTATTTTGCAACATTCTGCCAAATCTCAAATGCCAGAGAGTCTTGGCAGATGCCTTGAAAATTCAGTCTAGCTGCTCAACATCATTTTCCAAAGGCTGGGCTTGGTAATGTTACATGCAACAGTGCTGACAGGAAGCAAAACTGCTCAGATGCTACCTTACTTTAGAAAAATGTCAATAACCAAATATGTTTTGAATTCTATTATGAAAGGACTAGAGGCCCTGTGCACAAAAATTTGTGCACTCGGGGGGCGGGGGGCGTCCCTCAGCCTGGCCTGTGCCCTCTCTCAGTCTGGGACCTCTTTGGAGGATGTCCACCTGCTGGCTTAGGCTTGCTCCCTGGGTATTGGGCCTAAGCTGGCAGTCAGTCATCCCTCTGGCAGCCCAGAAGCCCTTGGAGGATGTCCACTTGCCAGTGGGGAGCAAGCCTAAGCTGCAGTCAGACATCCTTAGCACTGCTGAGGAGTCAGGAGAGGCTCCTACCACCACCGCTGTACTGGCAACCATCAGCCTGGCTTGTGGCTGAGCAGAGCTCCCCCTATGGGAGCGCACTGACCACCAGGGGGCAGCTCCTGCCTTGAGCATCTGCCTCCTGGTGGTCAGTGTGTGTCATAGTGACCAGTCATTCCCAGTCATTCTGCTGTTAGGGTCCATTTGCTTATTACCCTTTTATTATATGGGATTCTTGTTTATAATGGCTTCTCCCCTCTCCCAATTTGTTTTTGTCATTTTATAGTTTCATGTTGAGGACATAGTGCTATAATTAAATTTCCTTTTCTATAACCTGGCCTATGTTTGAAGAGAGAAATGAAGCTAAACAAGGTACTGCTCAGTATTGCATGTCAATTGTTACATTGGAATGGATATATGTAGCATCTAACTAATAGATCAAAGTCTTTAACACTGTTCATTTTGCTCTTCTATATTTCTTATGAATAATGAAATGAAGGTAATTTCTCTACTTAGTGTAATAGATCTTCATGTAAATGAAACTCATGATCAGGTTAGGGGTTAAAAATCTAAACAGTAGCAAATTGCATTTTTTACATTGGAATAACCTTGAAATTAATTTATTGTTAATTAAATTTATTGGGGTGACATTGGTTCATAGGGTCATGTAGATTTCAGGTATACATTTCTATGTAAATGATATCTACATTGCATTGTGTGCTTACCACCCAAAGTCAAGTCATCTTTTGCCACCACATGTTTAGCCCCTTACCCTTTACTCTCCCCTCCCCCTTGCCTCTGGTAACCTCTATGCTGTTATCATACATAGCAGCAACTTATTTTTGCTGCTACATTATATAATTTCCCCCCATCTTTTCCAAACTTCCGTTCAAAATCTCTGTAATGAAATGAAATAACAGACAGAGTGCATCACCCATAGTATTATTTTACACAAACTTTGTTCGTTTACAGGTGTGTATGAGTAGGATTGCAATATAAAATGGATTCTTATTGTTAGCATAGTAAAAAATAACATGTTTGAAAGTCCTGCTATCATATTTGCCTGCAATACCAGTAAGGCTTCAAGGAAAGATATACACAACCAAAGGTTCGTAACATGATCCAACGGGTTACGAGAAGAAAATATTAGAACCTCTATTTCTCTTTCTTGTTTTTAGTGTAAAAATTATGAAAGCAATATTTTGTATCTGTGTTTCAGAAAAATACACAAGGTTAGAAGGAGTTAGGCATTTCATTATGTACTTTCAATTAAATGAATTTGCACAAAATGGACAGGCCCCTAAAAAAGATCCTACAAAGAAACCAAGGACTTAAAGATAAGAAGAGCAGGTATAGTGAGAAATAGCTACATTGGCAGTCTTCCTACACCTGGTGTTTCCTGGCCATGTTATACTTCAAAACAAATGGAAATTTGCCAAGAAGTCATGCAAGACTAAACAAAATGCACGCACACACACACACACACACACACACAAAGTTATCAAGAAGACTTCTCCGAATATAAATCTGCACTCACTACCATCCTTAACAATAAAATATTTCTTAAAATATATATAGTACCTTCAGATACTAGCAAAAAAGTAGCATGTAGCCATAGTATAAAAATGTGCAAGGTATCTAAAAATTAACAAATATTTCATTTTAAAAAGCCTACATGTTTTAAACCAATTTTAAATTATTTACTGCACAATTCATATTTTATAAAACTTCATCAAATATTATGCTAAAGATTTAAAGTTTGAGATTTTTTACTAATAGCAGAAGACAAAAAGCCACACAGTGTTGGAGAACCATTCGCTTTTCCTATTGTGGCAACTAAAAGTGGCTAAGGCAACAAATGGACAACATGAAGACAACTAAAATGTATTCCTTTGTGAGCAAATACTCATAGTACTGGAAAACACATAGAAAATAGTGGTTAAAATGGAAAAAACCCACATATTAGAATAAATTACATAGTTTTGAACAAATGCTAACTATATCATTATATGATAGTATACAAATGTTTCTAACATGTTATAGCAGTTTTATTCAATAGCCCGCAAAGCAATTATAAAGTGCAAGAAATACCAATTTTTTGTGTGAATCAATAAAGGAAAGAGGTAGCAGAGAAGTTATACAAAGTGAATATATTATTAACAAAAATTGTATTTTGTGGAAAAGGTGTATAAGTGTAATCACTAATGAAACAGTTGTTTTGACTGGATTAAAAAAATATCAGGATAAGGTACAAAGCAAGAACCTCTCATAATATTCACTGAATTATTCATTGTAGCAAAGAAGCTGAAACCAGGAATATACGAAGTCCTACAAGACAACATCTATATCTATGTGTGCATAGCTAAATTATAAAATATCTTTAAAACACGGTAGAATATTTATAACATTTTGTAACGAAACAGGGAGTTATCACTAAATATTTTAAACACACAATTTACTTATTTAATGGCAAAGTACTCAAAGAATTACTTTTTTCTTCTTTAAAAAATGAAATTCAAAATTTGTAGACATTTTCTATGTTATTGTTACTATTAGAAATTATTGTGCTACCCAACATAAACTTTAAAAAAAATTAATGCATTTAATTGCTCTCTAAAGGTTAAAGTGACTTTTAAAAATGTATAAAATGTTATTACTTTTAAAAATAAATCTGTGCCATAGAGAGATAATTTTGAAAATAGCTACCTGGAAATATATCTCCATTATATTAATTTTTGCTGAAAACAATATAGTAATAGCCCTTTACTGACAATGGGGGTTACATCTGGATAAACCATCATAAGTTGAAAATATTGTAAGTAAAAAATGCATTTAATACACTTAATTTACAGAACATCATAGCTTATCCTCACCTGCCTTAAACATGCTCAGAACACAATATCCAAAAAAATGCTGGCAACGCATTACACTGTGGAGTAGACATTGTTTACCCTTGTGATCACAAGCCTGGGTGGGAGCTGCCTCTCGCTGCTGGTCCCAGAATCACAAGACGGAATGTACTGCCTATTGCTTGCCCAGGAAAAGACCAATATTCAAAATTTGAAGTGGAGTTTCTACTAAATGCATATCACTTTTGCACCAGAGTAAAGTCAAAAAATCCTAAGTTGAACCCTTGTAAGCTGGGGACTGTATATATGTGCTACCTATAAAAATATTTGTGAATATAGACAAAAATTTGGAAACAGGGTTTTCTAACCACTAAAAAGAATCCAAATGAATAGTTTCAATAAATATTAATTCTCTTGTTAAAATATAAAGTAAACACCTTCCCTGTTGGTTTTCAAAAACTGATTGATATAATTACTAGCTGAATTTCAACAACAAAACTTTTGCAGCAGCAGAATTGCACTGAAGAGTAATTATTAAAATCCAGGAAGTGCAAACACTTCCTCCCTTTGGATTTACATATAATTTTGTGGAGTGTCTTTCTCAGTTACGATGGCCATAAAATCCAAGTATCAAATCCACATGAGAACCAGCACTTCAAAATCATATAAAAATAAGTGTTGAAAGTTTGCACTAACTATATTATTGAGAATCATTCTAATTGAAGTTTCAAATAGATAAAAAATGTCAGTCTTCACAACGTAGACCTTCATTCCTCTTGCATTCTTCCCGCACAGAAGGTGACTGACCCGGTGACCTTGCTCCAAGGAGCCCAGGCTTCTTCCATCATGTGACTCACCAACCCCTATGGTTTTGCATCATCTGTATTCAACCAGTGGAAATAGGAAGAGATAGGAAAACATTGGTTTTGAAAAATATAAAATATTGATCAATATAAAAATTAACGATAGTGAACAAAATACAACTAATATAAAATAACATTTCTATGGTGTTCCAGATCTTGACATTCAGCAAATAGTTTGTGATTTTAAAATTACCGGAATCAAACCCACAACCTACAATATTTTGGTGTATGGGACAACACTCCAACCAACTGAGCCATCTAGTCAGGGCTGTATTAGCATATTAATATTCCAATTTGGGTCTTGGGAAGACTCAGAAAAAAATGACAGTATGTAAAGTCATAAAATAAATACTTAATAAAGTAACTTAGTCCTTTAAATCCTCTCAATAAAGATTCCACCATTTAGGGGAAGCAAGCAAGATTGACTTGTCCTATTTCAAGGGAATATAACTTTAACAAAATACTTCCCAGTACAAATTCTGGATCTAGGAAATAATACACATCTGTGAATAAGGCTTCTTCCTTAGTATTTACCCTGGTAATGACCGTGACGTTGTTTCTCATTCAGTTTATTGCTCTAAGTTCTTATGTGACATTTGTGCTTTACTTGGCCAGGGGTGCAGTGAGCATCTGGAACAGATAAAGACATCTCCCCTGCCTATTCAAGAAACAGGATCCTTCCTGTAAAATAAAAACTCAAGTTTTGCAACATAGAAGTACATCTTGGAAAAGGAGAGGTTAGTAGATATCCGAGGAGGCAGTTACTGCGAATGTAAGTTCTCATGTCCCAGCACACTTAGCATGTAATTTATTTAACAAAGGCAATGTTAAAAATTTACTTGAAACTCTCTGTATATATAAAAGCCTAAGCACTGAGCACCAGGGGGCAGATGCTCAATGCACAGGATGGGGCTCCCTCCTGTCTGAATTGGGCCTGCAGGGATTGGGCCAAAACTGGCTCTCCGACATCCTCCAAGGGGTCCAGGATTCCGAGAGGATGCAGGCCAGGCCAAGGGACCCCACCAGTGCACAAATTCATCCACTAGGCCTTGACCACTGACAAGGCACTTCAGGCATTTCTGCTTTGCTTGGCATTGGCTGACATCTTTTCCAGGTTTCTAGGACCACGATAGCAGTTGCCAGGTGTTAAGTCTCATTTCCAAAAAAGTGTCTTTGCCTTTAAAATATTTGCTAACCCACAAACTCATTCCTGTAATACCAGCAATTTCCTAAGCGAAAACAACTTTTTATTCACCCATGTAAAATAGTAGGTTGTTAGAAACAACAGGAGAAAAACCCAAAGCCACAACAGTAATTTCAAAGGCATCATTTGTAATGTTCCCTCAAATTACCTTGTCAAGCTCTTAGACTGATCTGCCTTCGACATAACAGAAGTTAAATACTTAGGACGGTCTGAAATGGAAACAAAACCATAATCCCTTGACTCCTTGCATTTTGTAAATGTGTACAGCACGCATGACAAATTCAAAGGCTAACATGGGCCAAATAAACGAGGCATGCGGCCCTCAGGCTGTGAGTTTGACATGCTGGTTCCACTACAAAATACAAGTCAAATGCTTGCAATAAAAGATTGTGTTTGTCTCATGCAGAGCAGCAAGCTGAAAGTGAATAGTCAGGAAGCTGAGTCTGGCTACTTGCACTATATTATTTGAGCAACCAAGGATGCTCTTCCCAAAGGGCTGCAGACCCAAGTCTACTTGCCTCCTATGGAGACGGGCAGGTGTCAAAAGATCCATCTCCCAGCTTTACCGCTTAGTATGTGAGTGAGCTTGGGCAGGTAGTTTACCCCCATTGAACTTCACGCTCTTTGCCTGTGACAGAGTGATAAAAATCCCTGCCTTTTTGGCTTGTGTGTGATCACGGTAGGGAAAGGATAAATAATTCAGGATGACTCGATCATGGAGTGTGTTTAGGGGCCTTGAAAGCAAGGATGCTGGGCTAGAGGGCAGAGTTCATCAGACAAAAGCCGCAGTAGGGACCCAGGACTGTCTTCTGTGGGATCTGAATGAGTCAGAAGTTTGTGCTGAACTGTATGTTTTTGTTTCAGACCCAATTCTTAGTTAAGTTTTTGATTTCTTCATGTCCCCAAGCAAACAACATCTTCAGGTGTCTTTAAGGAAAGTCACAGCTTTTACTTAACTAGGATTGTTTCAATTAGAGTATGTCACTTCTTGTGAAGAAAGCAACAGTTGATAAAATTCCAACTCACCTCCCCCCCCCAAAAAAAACCCCCAAAAAACCCATGAGGAAGCAAAAACTTAAACAAATGTCATCAAAAATAAAAACAGTAACACTGGGATCAGTAACACATAAAATACATGTGACCAAATTCATCACCTGCATCAACAGAAGTCCACAATTTACATTTTGCAATCTAGACCTGCCCTGTACAATATAATAGCTACTAGTGACAAACTCTTGAAATGTGTTTAGTGCAAATCGAGAGACGCTCTACCTGTAACACAAACCACCCACTTAGTACAAAGAAATAATATTTTTATATTGATTACATGCTGAATGATATTTTAGAGTAGTATTGTATAAAACATATTGTTAGAATTTCACTTTTTTCTTTTACCTTTTATTTTATTTTTTTGTTACTCCTCAACCAAGGATATTTTTCCCATTGATTTTTCCCATTGATTCCTTAGAGAAGAAAGTGAAGGAGGGAGGGAGGAAGGGAAGGAGGGAGGGATGGGGAGAGAGGGAGGAAGGGAGGGAAGGAGAGAGAGAGAGAGAGAGAGAGAGAGAGAGAGAGAGAGAGAGAGAGAGAGAGAGAGAGAGACATTGATGTGAGAAACACATGGTTTGGATGCCTCCAGCATGACCGGGGCAGGGAATTGAACCTGCAATTCTAACTACTGTGCAACACCAGCCAGGGCCCTTTTACCTTTCTAACGAGGCTTCTAGAAAATGTAACACTGCATATGTAGCACGCCTTCCATTTGGATAGAAAAGCATTGTTCTGGAGTATTCTATAGCAGTATTAGAAGCAGAAGCAGCATCTCAGTACCACTATTCTCTTTTCAGGTAATTTCTGAAGAATGATTCCAGATGCTTGAAAACAGAGGTAGTGCTCATCTGTATAATTCCTGGAACAAGCACAGTATGTATTGAGGGTCATGAGTATACTATTTTTTTTTTTTTTTTTTTGGCATTTGTGCTTTAAGTTGGGAAATTACAATGATGTTCGTACCAAAACCTGAGCCTTGAGCTGACCTTTGTCATTGGCTGCGATCAGCCTTTGTGCTCTGGGTTGGTCTCCAAAGCCTCTCTTCAGAGAGCATAGGTATATGAGAGAGCAGTGTGAACAGCTGGGCAGTGTGAACAGCTGGGCAGTGTGAACAGCTGGGCAGTGTGAACAGCTGGAAGTAAAAGAGCTGCCATAAACAAAGTGGGTCCGCGCAGCAGGGACGCCAGAGATGGGGAAAGCTGAGGCTGCCATCAAGTAGAAAGTCAAACCATGTGCATTCTCTTGTGTTTGTCTTTCACCTTTTCTTATCTATTTCTGGAGGACAGAAAGTATACAAAGGCTGAGCCCAGGTTCCATACAGACAGGAATTTGACAGGTCTTTTTCAGAGAGAAAGGGAGAGAGAGAAACACCAATAATGTGAGAGAATCATTGATCAGCTGCCTCCCCGACTGGGGATCGAACTTACAACCTAGGCATGTTCCCTTGACTGGAATTGAACCCGGGGGCCCTTCAATCCATAGGCCAACACTCTATCCACTGAGCCAAACCAGCCAAGGCCAGATCCCTTTCACTGATAAAACTCTTAGCGTGATTTGGCTTGCTCTTTTACATTGGTGTTAATGACATGTGCTACCATGCAAGGTTCTTATTTTTTTAAGGTTCTTATTTTTTTAAATATTTTAATTGCTAAGGTACAGCATTAAAGGTTTTATATTTGTTAGAAAATATATCTCTTGTGATTTTTATTAGATGATCTGTAAATTGCAGGATTGTTTATAATTGGAGGAGAACAGCAGGTGGTTGCCTATGGAAATCAAGCTTCAAAGTCATCCCATATCAACCCATTTTTTCACCATTGTGAGCACACAAGAGATCATTACTATTGTTCCAAATTTGTTGTTATGTATTTGGAACATATAATCCCCAAAAGGTAATAAACTGAGTTTCTGGAAATGCTTTTTGACAAAAGTATCTGCCACTTAGGTTGACCTGCTAAAAAGGAAAAGAATCATTTAAGTATCTGAGATGCTGAAGATAATCCTCTGATCACATCAAAACCTCTGTGCAAGTCCCTCAGCTGTAAACAGATTAGATCCTGATTCATCTGTCCTGGCAATAAAGAAAAGAAAGCAAGGGGAAAACTCTCCGTAAAGGTTTACTAGCCCGCACCTAAGAACATCTTGTTTTTCTTTGTAAGAACAGAAAGAAAATCTCTTTATCTTTTGTTAAGTGTTGAAGCTGGTAGGATCATGAAACCAACAGCAAAGATTAATCGGCAGGCCCGCCTGCCAATTCCACCGTCATCGTCCTGTGATAGATGCAAGTGGTGGGCCAGTTGGTAAATTAATTTGAAAATGACTTTAAAGAATGCACTCACTGGCTGGTGGATCTCCATAACAGGCAGACACTCGGGGTTAGAACTTTGTAATTAGCTGCTGGCACAGGACCCTCAGTGATGATTCAAAGCTACATTAAGAGAGAGCTACTGGAGTAATAATAATAATTCAACCCTGAAGGTTCCCATAGCTGGCGTGTCAATTTGGCATTGCTGGTCTCTTGAGCTATTAAGTATGTTGGAGTTTCTCATGACAAACAGAGAGAGGGCCTCCCTGCATGGCTCATTCAGGTCTGAAGAGTTTACTGATAATCACACTCGGGGTTCTGTGCCTGCCCCACAGGAGCTACAGCTAATTATCAGGAAATCCCTTTGCAGCGAATACACTCAGAGTCAGAATTTCAAAATACAGGCTTCAATGTGGTGAAATGTCAGGAATATCCAATATCAGCCTAATAATACCAGGCATCAAATAATGCAGATGTAGGCATATGTATTTAGGTATATGATCATTCCTTCACTCCAACAAAAGATTTGTTTTCTGTTTTTTTTGTTGTTGTTTTTGTCTCCTCAACTAATTTACACAAGGGGCTCTTGTCTTCGAAGTGGCATTATCGATATTATAATTTCCAACAAAAATCATCGTTTTTAGCATTGTGTTTTGTGAATATGCCCTGGCTGATTTGATCTTCCTTGGACATTAAAAAAAAAAAAAAGTAGGATAATCTAGATGATTATCTGGAGGGGGTCTGCAGACTCTCAGGCATTTGCTCAATGTGATTGGGAAGCTGTGCAGGGGGCTTGCATGGGATTTTCTGGTTCCCAGTCTACTGTAGCACACATTGCAACAGGTCCACAGAGAAAATGAAACAAGAGCATTTAAACTGAGGGTTACATCAGTGTGTCCACAAAGAGGACACTATTAAACCACAAATGTCAGGAAGCCCAATGTGACCTGGTCCAATATTGACTTGCTCCACTCTGGGGACCATATCCTAATGGTTTGTGTTGCTCCAGTGACATTCTAGAATGGAGGATATGTTCAGAGTTGCTTCAGCTACAGCATTTCATTGCCTCCAAAATAGAATATGCCCATCTGGGAACGCTGGTGTTATGAAAAGCAAAAGGAGCAAGCACAGAAAGAGGCTATAGCCACAGGGTTTTTGACAGAGGTGTTCCTATGCTTCAAGGCATACCATTGGACAGTCATAAAGAAAATTTATGTCTTCTTGTTGTTGTTGTTAATTCTCACCTGAAGATATTTTTCCATTGATTTTTAAGGAGAGGGGAAGAGCGAAGAAAAGATAGAAACATCAATGTGAGAGAAACACATTGATTGGTTGCCTCCTGCTCAAGCCCTGACCAGGGCCTGGGCCAGGGAGGAGCCTGCAATCAAGGTACGTGCCCTTGACCGGAATCAAACCTGGGACTGGTTGGCCCACAGGCTGATGCTCTGTCCAGTGAGCCAAACTGGCTAGGGTGGCAATTGATGTCTTAGCTATTAAGCAACTATATTATCTTTTCCAGCCCTGTTCTTCTCTTAGTCCTGTTCTTTGTTGGCATATAGCTGTTCTCGGTAGTTCTTCTTTTGTTGTTGTTGTTCTTTGTACTTCTTTAAAACCATTTTAGTTTCTATAAAATAATTTCTTTTTTATTCCCAATTTTAGTAATTTGACTGTTCTGTCATTTTTGTTTGGTGGATTAGTCTATTCAGGCTACTGTAACAAAATACCACAGACTGGGTAGCTTAAACAGCAGAAATTTATTTTCTCAAAGTTCTAAAGGTTGGAAGTCTAAGATCAAGGTAAAGGCTGAATTGATTCCTGGTGAGAGCTCTCCTCCTGGCTTGTAGATAATCACCTTCTACCTGTGTTCTCATATGGGCTTTTCTAACTCACTGAACATGCAAAGAAAGGGAGCAAGCTCTCTGATAGCTCTTTTTGTAAGGACACTGATCTTATTGATTTTGAACTTCTAGCCTCCAGAACTGTGAGAAATATATATTTCTGAATACTTAAGAGGTTTTAAGCCACCCATTTAATCTAGCTAAAATTGTGTCAATCCTGTTTATCTTTTCAAAGAAAAAACTTTTGGTTTTGTTGCTTCTGTATTGTTTTGTCTCACTCACCTTTGCACTCATTTATTCCATCTATGCTAAGGTCCTGGGAATATAAATAAAGAACTCATACTTTTTGCCCTCATGGAGTACACTGTCTTCTACATCCTTCTCAGAGTTTAGTGTAAATAAATGTCTTCTTGGAAACTTTCTTGAAAATGAATATTGCTAGATCATATATACATAAAATATATTTTATTATATCTAGACTCTGACCTAGTTCAGGTCCTAGCCCACATGAGGATAATTAGGTAATTATTATGCCCTCATTTATGGACCATACACTGAGACTTATAACTCCAGTGAGTGAGTAAATCATACTATGCTGTAACTATGATACATGCAGGAAGATCTCTGACAGAGGTATGCAGAGGCAGCTGGGAATTATAGAAGCACTAAGAATCAATAGGACTTAGAGGTAAATTTGGGGAAGAGCAGAGAAGGCTATTAAAAGTAAATGATAAATGAGCTAGGTTTAAAAAACATAACTAAATCTTATCCAGCTAAAAAGATTGGGAAGGGGGAGGCTTAGAGGGTTGGAGGCCGGGATAAGATAGGAGAGGGAGGAAGGAGAGCATCGTAGGTAGAGGGAGTCTGACATTGCTGGAGAGTGACGTGGCATTTCTGTATGAATGACCTACTTGGTTATGCCTTTTAAAATTCATACATCCTTGTTAAAAATCCCGGTCTAGATCTAGTTGATTGTCATCTTTTGAAGCAAATCTGTGGATTTAGGCTTTAATTTAGTTTGATTGGGTCAAGATACCATCACTGAAGTACTTCATTCTGGTGAAGATTTCTTACTAAGGAACCCAATTGCTTCATTAGATGAATACACTTGGCGCATCAGTGAAATGGTTTTCAAGGTATGTGAGCAGCCAGATGATGGTGATTCTATTAAACTTGACATCTATGCTGGTCAATTAATTAATGGCAAAAGCAAAACCAAGTACCTTGAGTTGAAGGACATTATGTTTTCTGCCCTCTTAACCAGAAGAATATTATATATACATGTGCACAGTAAATGATAAATAGTGGCATTGACAACCACTACATAAAACCAAAAATAAAATAAACACAGGAGAGATTTCACAGTCTTCGATATGCTCATCAAAGACTGAAAGTAACTTCACCTGGGTGTAAAATATTTTTCCAAAAATCTATTCTATGCATTCATATTTATAGAAGAACCATTTGAAAACCAGACCTACTGGTTTCACTACTCCTTTCTTTGCGCACTTAGCATCATCCTGCCACTCCAGTTAGGGTGCTCATTTCTCTAAAAATGTTGGCCTGTAGAATTAATGTGAAAAAAAAAACCAAACCCAGGATTATCGATTTAGCAAATTCTCCTATTATGTTCCCAGATATTCAAGGAATCTTAAAAAATCATTTCCTTCCTTTGTTATGAGTGTTGTTATTCAGAGTGAAAGGTGCATCATGGAAGGAGATAGTACCCCCCCAAAAAAAGTGGTGATGCAAAACCAGATTAAGCCAAGAGCACAATGTGTTTTTTTCTCCTTGAGCCACAGAATGACTTCTCCAAGAAATGGGATCTTATTCTTAGAATTTCAGTGATGGAGAAAATCCTTAGATGCCTTGTCAATCAGAGCATTCTCCTCTTCCCCAATTGATTCTGGCTTTAATCTTAAAATAACATAATGTTTTGAGGACTATGTAACTACTTGTTACTCAGAGGAGCCTGAGGCCCAGTAGAACTACTTGTGAGGGCAATTACTTTCCTCTGGTCTACTCAGTGGAACTTCAGCGCAGGGCGAGTCAGTGAGCCTCGGTTCCGTTTCCTGAAGCTCTTTGCCAATGCAGAAGGAGGCCCCATGGCTGAGGGTGCAGGTTTCAGGGCAGCTGTTCCTCCCAAACACACTCATCATGCTTTTGAGACAAAATACCAAAAGGTCAACCAATGTTTGGGGTTGGTGATACCTTAAATTACTTAAATAGGTGCGTGCCACCTAGTGAGCTCTTGCTGCTTAGGAGTGTACTGCCAGTACTTTCAGGACTTTTACTTAAATGTCAAATCCAAAGTCTATATTGGGGGGCATTAGGCCTTTCTAAATCTGTTTCCTCCTCTGTCAAAAGAATGAGTTAAGCAAATGGTCTCTTCTTTTCAGTTCTAAAATTCTACAATTGATGTAACAATATCCAAAAACTGCTCTAGAGGAGATAACAATTATTTAAGTTGTATTACTTACTGATCATTGACAGATGTGTTATCTGAGTAGTAGGTTGGCAGGTGCAAGGTCACTCCCAATGCTGTGCTGTGTCTACCACCAGCTACAGTGTGGTGCACTGTAGAGCAGAATTTAATTTGCTAAATACATTTTGATTCAAATTTTAAAGGGTGACCCTTCAGAAATTGCTTTATCTCTTTGAAAACCTTGAACAGTGCTCTTCGTGGCTCTGTTTCTAATTTTAGATCACTCCAAATGGGCCACTTAGTGAACACTTGTCCCCTGAACAAAAATGATGGAGGAATGTTCAAGAGCCAGGAATCTCAGATGGTGTGAATAATTACAGGATCATTGTGCGCATCTGATCGAGATGCTGGGGTTTTGTCAGCATTTTGCATGCTCTTTCCTTTGTCCCGCTCACAGAGACACTGTCAGAGACATGACTGGTACCTCTTTCTTATCGATAAGATAACTGAGGTCGAGGGACTTTAAATAACTTACATAGGGACACACAGAGAGTGAGTGATGCGGAGAGAAAGGGAGCCCAAGTCTGTTTTACAGCAAAGTGGATAATCTCAGCTCAACCTCTGTCAGGCTTACTCTTTTTATAGAAGTGCAAATTAAATACCAGAAAGCTGCTTTAGTAAAACCTACTGAACGGTTACCTTTGTGATGGGAAAAAAAGTTGGCTTTTTATTGAAAATGACCCAGATTTCCTTTCTCAGGTTTTATTGATCACACTTGTTCTACTCAAAAGGATTGTATTTCTTTACTTTCTTTAACCATATGTTTCCCAGACTATGGAACACTGCACACTTGTCACCTCTACCAGTCAGACCCACACACACAGGGTTAGGACTCCTGTGGAGGCGTCACCTCTGGATGCAGCTGGAAACATGACAGTGACATCTTTACAACATAGATCATCCCCCTTTGCAATCTTACAGCTAATGTGAGTGCTTTAGGCTTCAGTAAGATTTAACCCCAAAGTTGTAGACCAAAGAACTTTATGCGTCATCAAATCACATGATCAAATTGATGATGATGATGTCAAGGTCCTGGTTTGCTGTAGCTCAATCTTTCACTTAAAATGGAAATAAACCAAGTCAGGAGGTTGCATGAAACTCAGTTTAGGTGTGCACCAATCAAGAGTGTTCTTAACTTACGACAACGAGTGCCTCTGGTTCAGGAAGCCTTTTCTTCCATCGTTACCAGCCATCCTGGGAGGGCCTGTGGCAGACACACCTGGCACGCTCCAGGGTCCTCAGCGGACACAGGGAAAGAGGCTCAGCAAGAGGCAAGTCCTTTTTCAGATTCCCTGACTTTTGATTCTATGTTCTTTCTTTTGAATCCTGGTTATGCTTTTATGGACATGTAAATGTAGTATCTGAAGCAACGTATTTTTTTAAAGAATCAGATCCTTTTCCTACTTTTGATATTTTTTTTTCAGCACAGACTGTATATATTTTTCCAGGGGGTGGGGGGGAAGGAGGGGTATAGAATTCTGATTTGATGTGAGTGTTCTTTCAACATTTTCAAAATGGTGCTCTGTGGATGTTTACCTTATTTATGTTTAGATATCCCCTATAAACCGTATTCTGGCTTATTTGGGCTCTGTCTTCTCCAATATCTTTTACATTCACTTTAGGTTCTTTTCAGCCATTTAACATAATTCTATATATGTTTTACATTCAATATTAGTTTATAATAGTTTCAGGTATACATCATAGTGGTTAGGCATTTATATAATTTAAAAAGTGATCCCCTCAATAAGTCTAGTACCATACATAGTTATTAAATATTATTGACTATATTTCCATGCTATACTTTACAACTCTTCATAAGTACCAATTTGTATTTCTTAATTTCTTCACCTTTTTAACCAAGCCCCGCCCCCTAACTAGCTGCCATCAGTTTCTTCTCTGTATCTATGAGTCTGTTTCTGTTGTTGTTTAAATATATTTTTATTGATTTCAGAGAGGAAGGGAGAGGGAGAGAGAGATAGAAACATCAATGGTGAGAGAGTATCATTGATCAGCTGCCCTCTGCATGCCCCATATTAGGGATTGAACCTAAAACCTGGGCATGTGCCCTGATCAGGAATTGCAAGGTGACCTCCTGGTTCACGGGTCAACACTCAACCACTGAGCCATGCCAGATGGGCATGATGCTGTTTTTCATTTATTTTGTTCTCTATAGTCCACATATAAGTGAAAACATGTGGTATTTGTCTTTCCCAGACTTTATAGGTTTTGATGACTGTGACTTGGTAAAGTCAACCTGGTACTGTGCCTTAGGATGGTGCTGTTTCCAGATTTTACCTCTTCCAACTCGCACTCAGTGTGCGCCCCACAGACTCTTCTCTTTTCTGGTTGAAAGCATCTGTCTTTCTCTGACCCTCCCTCTTATATGCCCTCTGCTGAGGGTTCTCTCATCCTCTCCTTTCCTTCTCTTAATGGCCAGTCATTGCAGTTCCCTTCTATTCTCTAAAAATCAATGGAAAAATATCCTCAGGTGAGAGGGTTAACAAAAAAATAAAAAAGTATTGACCTATGAACCAAGAGGGCACAGTTCGATTCCTGGTCAGGGCACATGCCCAGGTTGTGGGCTCCATTCCCAGTGTGGGGCCTGCAGGAGGTGGCCAACAAATGATTCTTATCATTTCTCTCTCTCTCTCTCTCTCTCTCTCTCTCTCTCTCTCTCTCTCTCTTTCTCAAAAATTTTTTTCTCAAAATCTCTCTTCTTTCTTCTCTGAAATCAATAAAAATATTTTAAAAATAAAAAAGTAAAACCTGTAAAACAATTACATAATTCAATGACCAAACTCAGGTATAATCAAGTTAAATACTTTGCTCTGGATAATAAAACATGACTAGAATATAAAATTCCCACAGTTTTTCTGACAGTAAATCTAACCCTAACCCCCAACTCTAACTCTAACCCTAAGCTTAAATCTAAATACAATTTTAATCCTAACCTACTGTCTACAAAAAACTAACTCTTTTTTTCTCTATTTATTGATTAAGGTATTACATATGTGTCCTTATCCCCTCATTGCCTCCCCCACCCCTCACCCCCCTGGTGTCTCTGTCCATTGGTTAGGCTTATATGCATGCATACAAGTCCTTTGGTTGATCTTTCCACCTTACC
>PVJC01016544.1:22530-33796 GCA_004026665.1 Murina feae | reverse complement strand
GCGCGCGCCTCCGTACCTCTGTACTTTGCTTCCGCTGCTGCTCTGAGTCTCAGACTCTTCTCTGGTTGTAGGATTTTCACTCAGCCAGCCGTCCTGTGGGTGCGAGTGGTGTTCGTGTGTTCTTCTCGTGGTTTTTCTGAAATAGTTGTTCACAGCTGCATATACGGTGTCTACCCTATGCCGCCATCTTGTTTCCTCCTCTATTTTTTAAAAATTGTTCATTTGTATACTGTTTTTCCCCCATATAGTAATTATAAGAATTTTTCTGTGTTCCTAAAAACAATGACCATTTTATATTTGCATAATATTTCCTTGTATGAATATATTCATTTAATTTACTCTCTCATTTATTAGCATTGAGACTTTTTTTTCTCCTGTAAATAATAGTCTTAAGTATATTTGAACATGGAATTTTTGTCTTGTTTTAGATTAAAAAAAATTTTTTTTTGTAATCCTTACCTGAAGATATTTTTCCATTGAATTTCAGAGAGAGTGGAAGAGAAAGAGAAAGACATAGAGAAATATTGATGTGAGAAAAACACATCAATTGGTTGCCTCCTGCATGCATCCTGACCAGGGCCTGGGTCGGGAGGAACCTGCATCTGAGGTATGTGCCTTTGACCAGAATCAAACCCAGGACCCTTTGATCTATAGGCCAGTGCTCTATCCACTAAGCCAAACCTGCCAGGGCCACGTTATTTCTTCAGATAGGTTTTTGTTTATGAAATTACTGGGTCAAAAGTTATACACACTTTGAATGTTCTTGCTGTAAGACCAGATTGCTTTCTAAGGGTTTGTACCATAAGTCCCAGCTATTCTACACACCCTGTCCAGCTCTCTGATTGAGGATGATTATTTTTTAAAACCATTGCTGTTTTGATAGGTGATATATGGCATCTAATTACTTTAATGTGCATTTCTGTATTGTTAGTGAATTATGTATTTTTATGGTAGGACATTTATAGTTTCTCTTTTGTAAAATGGTTATTTTTTATTGTTGTTCATTTATCTATTAGTATTTGGGGCATTGTTTTGTATACGCTCTTGGCTAAAGACATTAATCCTTAGGTTGTCATTTATTGTTAATTTTCCCCCTAGTTCATTACTACCCTTCAGTTTTTTAATGTAAGTTTTTGTTTTTACATAGAAAATCTTTTCATTTTTCTCTTTGTGATATTTTCCTATTGCTTTTAAATTTAGAAAGTCCTTCTTCCTCTGGAGAGAGTTAAAAGTTAATTTTCTTTCTCAGGATTATATAATTCTTAATTTACATTAAGGAGAAAAACATACTCCTTTATTTTCCAGATCCTAAACTGATCTTCCAGGCTAGCCTTGCAAATGCTCAAATACTGATTCCCAGCAACCAGGCCAGTGTAAGCAGTATGCTGTTGGAAGGACATACCCTCCTGGCCCTTGCTACCACAATGTATGCTCCTGGTGGCGTCAGCCAGGTATGAACAGTACCCCTACCTATTATGGGGAAATAGGACTGATTTTAAATTTAGCAGAAATACCTATGGATTTTCTAGAAATCAGTTGTATTAAAATATAACCACTCATATTAAAAAACTGTGGTATGTCTACACAATGGAATACTATGCCGCTACAAAAAAGAAGGAACTTTTACCATTTGCAACAGCATGGTTGGAACTGGAGAGCATTATGCTAAGTGGGAAATAAGCCAGTTGGACAAAGGTAAATATCACATGATCTCACTCATGTGGGATATAATGATTAATATAATTTGATGAACAAGAATAGATCTAGTAACAAATGGTGGGGTAGGGGGGGTTAGAGAGCAACCAAAGGACTTGAATGCATGCATATTAGCATTACCAATGGACACAGACACTGGGGCGGTTGGGGCTTGCCTGGGGTGGGAATGACTGGGGCGGGGTGGTCAATTGGGGAAAAGGAGACATAAAAATAAATAGAAAGAAAGAGAAGAGAAGAGAAAAGGGACAATGGTCACCCTAATGGATGATGTCCACAATAGCAGTATTTTATTTTAATACAGAGATATTCAATGTAATATATATATATACAACCACTCATAACTTCTATTAGATTAAAAGAGCATAAAACAAGGGTGAATTTTGAAATTTTATATCATAATAGAGGCCTGGTGCACAAAATTCGTGCACGGGGCAAGGGGGGTATCCTTGAGCCTGGCCTGCACCCTCTCCAAACTGGGACCCCTTGGGGGCAGTAGGACATTCCTCTCACAGTCCGGGACTTCTGGCTCCTAACCACTCGCCTGCCTGCCTGCCATCCTGATCGCCCCCTAACTGCTTGCTCCCCCACGGCAGCCTGATCTCATCCCTAACTGTTTGCTCCCCCACCAGCCTGATCACCCCTAACCACTTCTGCCTCAGCCCCCACCACCATGGCTTTGTCCAGAAGAAGTCAGACATCCAGAAGATGTCCGGTCAATCCTGTCTAATTAGCACATTACCCTGTTATTAGTATAGATCCTCTTAAATTGAAAGGGAACTAATATGTTGTAGAGAGATTATTTTTCTCCTTTATTTGTTTTCTAATGTTCTAGGTTCATTTTCAGGATTGAATTAGGATCTGATTGTTTCTGGGAGTAAGTATACTTTAGATCTGTGACTTGGGGAATTATTTTGTACTATTAGCCCTCTTAGGTAAAAGGGAAGTCATAATTTTTAGCTATATAAACTCTTTGAGGGACCCAATAGAAATTTGCCCATCTCTCCATTTTTTAAAATTGTGGTGTGCCTGGTTAGAGGGAACATAAGAATGCTTTTAAACATTTAATCTTCAGATTTCTCTTTTAGATTGTTGCAATATACCTTAACTTATATGGTTATTTATTTCTGTGTTCTTAATCACCTTTTAGAAATTAGTCACAGAGTAACATGAGAGCTGAACAAGAGTCATCTAGTCTAATAGTTATTGTTCTTTTAAAATATTTACTATTTAATATCTAATTCAATATTTAATATTTAAGTATTTTAAGTAATATAGTAACAGTCTTTTTTCAAACAACTTTTCCATACAGTTTGAAAACCACTGATCTAGCTGAAATTCCTAATTTTGTAGGTGAAGAATCTAAAGCCTAATGTTAAATATCTAGCCCTAGATAACACGGTAGTTTGTCTTAGAACAGGAACAAGATCTATTGTTTTCTGACTCCTTTTTAAAAAATATATATTTTTTTTATTGATTTTTAGAGAAAGGGAAAGGGAGAGAAATAGAAACATCGATAACAGAAAAACATTGATCGGCTGCCTCTTGCACGCCCTCTGGGTATGTGTCCTGATCGGGAATTGAAGCAGCAACCTCTTGGTTCATAAGTCCATGCTCAACCATTGAGTCACACAGGCTGGGTGGCTTCTGACTCCTTGACCAGTGTTATTTTCACCACCATGTACTCTCAAGCTAATCTTGTTTCACAGGTTCTTGTGAAAAAAGAGCAAATTTGGAGAAGAAAAGAACATTACTGTATACCATGTTATCTGTCTTTTTATTTAGGTTATTCAGAATGAAGAAAAGGAGAACTGTTTGAAAAAAGTAGATCCCCAGCTACTGAAGATGGCATTGACTCCTTATCCCAAGCTAAAAACGGCTCTCTTCCCACAGTACACTGCTCCTAGTGTCCTACCACCAGATATTACACTCTACCACCTTATTCAGGTACAGTATTTATTTAGGTGACTGGTATTTAGGAGTATCTGACAGGATTCAACCAGGAAAACAGAAACCACTCTGGGTCTTTCAAATAGAGAACAGTTAATGTAGAGACCACAAATTTTCCCTTGATTTAAAATCAAAGCTGCTCTTTCCTTAGACATCTAAATCTTGACTTAATAGTTCTGTTTTCTCCTGTATCCCTCCCACCATGTGTTTGTAGTGTTTGCTAAACCTTCGGCCTAAACAGATTTCAAAGAGCCACTGCTCCCAGCTCTCAAAACTTTTCTGACTGACTTGACCGTAGTCTGCTTTTTTCTTAGTTGTTCATGGCTTGATCATCGCATACATTTTTTTAAAATATATTTTTATTGATTTCAGAGAGGAAAGGAGAGACAGACAGAGACATCAATGATGAGAGAGAATCATTAATCAGCTTCTGCATACACCTCCCACTGAGGATCGAGCCCACAACCTGGCCATGTGCCCTGACCAGAAATCGAACTGTGACATCCTGGTTCATGGGTCAACCACTGAGCCACACTGGCTGGGCACATACATTTCTTTAACTCTTGATCTTATTGTCTTACTCTTTTCCTTTCCTGATCTGCCTTAACTTACCTTGTCATGTTTACGTGGTAATATATTCTAGCCTCTTAGTCTTCTTGCCTTTTGTTTCCAAAAACATTTCTAAAATCTATTCTACATTATAATTAATGCTGCTTCTACCAAAAGAGAGTGCACTTTGCACTCAAATTTGAAGTGAAGAGAGTCTTAAAAAGGAACACAGCCAATTCTATTTTTATTAAAATAGAAAAGTATCTCATACATTCTTTTTTTCTGTTCAAAGAATTTATGTCCAGAAAGATAAGATTTTTAGTTGCCCTGGAGAAAGGAAGCAGACTGCCTGTGAAGTCCTTTCATATAATTTTGTTTACTTACTTTAGAATCAATTAACTCCTCCCTCCCATCCCCCTCTAAGAGGCCTGGGTGGGAGAGAGCCATGCCCCTAGGAGGGAAGGCAGGGTCCCTGTTAAGGCATTGCTGAGGCTCTCATGGAAGTTAATAATGAAGAAAAGATGGTTAGCAAACAGCCTCAAGGTTAGTTTTCTCTTGTGGAGATACCTTTAAAATAATCATTTTCCCAATTGGTTTAATAATCAAATTCATTTGGTTCTAAATGAATATAGAAAATAGTTATGTGGCTGTCACTGATTTCAAGAAAATCTTGTTCTATCAAGTAAAGAGGATTTGATTAGCAAAAATATGTATTATACCATAACATTTCCTAGTTGGCAGGGAACAGGTTCTGATAGCAAAACAGGCATTGATTGATTAGATACCCCTACTATTTGTATAGAAGCTTTACTCAGAGGGAAAAAGTAACCTTGTTAGGTGTGGTTAAGAACAGATAAAGTAGCCCCAGTATCTACAAGGGTCTTAGTAAGTTCCTTTCTTTCAATTTCTCCTAAACAAGTGGTAAGAAGGGGAAACACCCTCTCAGAGTCCTTAGAGCAACCCTGTGCTTGCTTCTTTTCTCTTTCTGAATTCCATTTCAGTTTTATATAACCTTTCTTAAAGTGATCTGGCTTTCTGCAATAAACAGGAGTTTCCCAGCAGAATTATTTAGTAATTCTGTTGCTTTGCTCCACAAATCAGTAGATATACTAATTGAAATAAGTCAGTATAGTCAGGATCACATGTTCTAACAGTTAAATTCCTTTGTGAATCCATCAGAGTTTTAGAGAAAGTCATGGAAATTTTTAGGTAGATTCCTTAATTCTGTACAATCACTGGTTTTCCTCTGCCAGAGACTGGCTTTTCTGGTTTTCTGAGTGTCCCCTACGTCAATAGAGAGCTGCATAGAGAGCTGAGGTGGAGGAGGTAAGAAGAAAAAGAAGAGGAAGGAGGAAAGGAGAGTTGAGTCCAGACAGTGAAGTAAAGGGTACAGCAGGGCAGTTGGAGAAGAGGGAAAAGCAGGGCATTGGCATTGAGCAGCTTCAGGAGCCTTCCTTAGTTCAGAGATTGGCTCTACAAGTTCTTATTAACTTCCTGTGGAAAAGAGAATTTATCTGTGCTCCTCTCAGAAGCTTTAATTTCCAATCAAGATGAGTTTTCCATTCATTCAGTTTAATGTTAGAGGTGGCTTTTTCTAATTTTGCGTGCAAAAATTTAATTTAGGTGTCAAAAGAGTTTCATTTTGGCCATCTTAAGTTGATTTCACTTATAGTTAAATCTTCCCAATTCTATAAGTGCTTACAAGTAAAAGTTTCCTATTTATTGGATATCTACAGGAGTATTAATGGCGACTGGAAGTTGCAGGCCTTGAAAGCATGATTTCCCATGTTAATTTTAGTTTTATTTTGGGATCTGCAGAGTCTGAACAAATTTTTAGGGATATTGTGTAGTTGGTTGAAGTGTGCTGCTTATGGGTTGAGCTCCAAGGGCTGTTAGAATCAATTAACTTTCAACTCCGATTTAACTTTTCCCCTTTTACAGTCATTATTGCCCTTTGATCCTAGCAGATTGTTTGGCTGGCAGTCTGCCAACACACTGGCTATAGGAGGTAAGTCATTATGGGTACTTCTTGCTTTGGAAGCATTTCAGCAATGTTGATCCATAGGAGAAGTTGATTTATGTAAAAGCCAACCCAGTTTTTTTTTTTTTACTGCTTTCTAATTTAAAAATAAAGGTATATTCCAGTGAATTGAAAACATATTGTATTAGGTCACTAGTTCTGTACTTGCTGGGAAATATGTGTATTTATCTGCTTAAATTTCTTCTTTTCCAAAAATCCCTTTGTTAGCAGTATCTATACTAATAAAAGGATAATATTCTAATTAGACTGGACATCTTCTGGACAAAGCCATGGTGGCAGGGGCCAAGGCAGAGGCGGTTAGGGGAGGTCAGGCTGGCAGGGAAGGGCAGTTAGGGGCAGTTAGGCCAGCAGAGGAGGGCAGTTAAGGGCAATCAAGCTAGCAGGGGAGGGAAGTTAGGGGTGATCAGGCTGGCAGGGGAGCATTAGGGGGCAATCAGGCTGGCAGGAGAGCAGTTAGGGACATCAGGCTGGCTAGCAGAGTCAGGGGCAGTCAGGCAGGCAGGCAGGTGAGTGGTTAGAAGCTAGAGACCCTGTGGGATCGGGCCTAAACCAGCAGTCAAACATCCCCTGAGGGATCCCAGATTGGAGAGTGTGCAGGCTGGGCTGAGGAACAAAGCACCCCCTTCCCCATGCATGAATTTTGTACACCTGGCCTCTAATAGTATTATAAAGGTTAAGAGTATAACTGTTGGTATTAGGTAAATTCTAGCTCTACCATGTAATAGTTGTAGGACCTTGGGCAAGGACTTTAAATTCCCTATAAAATAAGTTTAATAATAGTGCCCACATCACATGTTACATTGAGAATGAAAGGAGAAAATGAAAGGCACTTAACAACCTCTCACAGTTCCTGACACAAGTTACTAACACAGTCAGCACCAGTCACACACACACTGTCTTCCTCTCTAGATTATAAGAATTTCTGTTTTGTTTCTCTGTGTGTGTTTATATGTGTGTGCGCACATGCCTTTTTAAAAGTATAGTTAACATACATATGCTATTCTTAAACACTGCTTTTTCTATCTTTTTAATTATTCAATTTAGAGTTAGCTTTTAATATCATGTTACCTATTGTGTCTCTGCCTAAATTACTCTAAAGTTGGCTTCAGATTAGTACTTAGAGCACTTAGTACCGTATTTTCTGGCGTATAATACGACTTTTTAACCCAGGAAAATCTTCTCAAAAGTCAGGGGTCGTCTTATACGCCAGATGTTGTCTTATAGGGCGGGTGCTGAAACTTCCGAGCTGGACTGGAAAATCTGTGGTCGCCGCATATGATGGGGGGAGCTCAAAAACGGCCGCACTCCATTCATTTCAATGGAGCCGGACGGAGACCACAAGTGTCTCCGGTTGGCTCCTTTTTGTGCTGCATACAGTCTCCGTCCAGACATTTTAACCTAGGAAAATCTCAAAAGTTGGGGGTTGTCTTATACGCCAGAAAATACAGTACATAATATACAACCTGTGACTATTGACATACATAAAAATGAATTTTCTAATGTGTCAGTTTTATAAGTTCACATTTTAATATATTGAATGTACCTAGTGTCCAGAGCCCATTACAGGCCTATAATAGATGTTCAATAAATATTTATTGAGCCCTGACTGGTTAAGCTCAGTGGATAGAGTGTCGGCCTGCGGACTTGGTCCCAGGTTCTATTCCGGTCAAGGGCATGTACCTTGGTTGTGGGCACATCCCCAGTGGGGAGTGTGCAGGAGGCAGCTGATCGATGTTTCTCTTGCATCGATGTTTCTAACTCTCTATCCCTCTCCCTTCCTCTCTGTAAAAAATCAATAAAATATATTAAAAAAAATTTTTTTTAAATATTTATTGAGTGCTGAAAAAGTAGTGCTTATTGTATTCAAATGAAAACACATGTTTTAATCTCAGTAAAGTTACTGGAGGCTAGACAGAATCCCCTGTCCTGTTCTTCTACCTCCACCTCCATCATGTAGCCAAGGTCTTGGTCTCCCTCTTGGAGATCAAGTATTCTAGTAGGTACACAATAGAGAAAAAGGACATAGAAGGCATGTTCCCTGCCTGGTTTTTAGACATTTAAAACATATTTGAGCAAATAAAGCACAATGTAAATGAATCAGTTATGAAGACAATAATACAGATTTGTAAAATTGGAGAGCTATATTTAGTTAAAGTGTTTACTATTTCACATGGTTTTACCACTGAAAGGGGATATAAAGCAACTGCATGTTGACTTTGCTTCTGTGGCAGGCCAGAGAAAAAAAAATTTTCCATTTGGGTAGGATTTTCTCACACATAATCTCCAACACTATCACCCAACTGCCAAAAAATCAGGGTCTTATTTTAATAAAAAACTTAAGTTTACTCATTTGGCACTTGGAAGTACCATATACTTGACATGTACTCAATAAATATTTAAGAAATGAATGGTTTTATGTGAAATTATAAGTGACCAGAGTTACTATGCTCTTGCTGGAGTACCACAGCAGTTACTATGCTCTCACAAAGCATACAGATAATGCATGTGACTACTTTTTTTTATGTAAAAGCCAACCCAGTTGGTTTTTTTTGCTGCTTTCTAATTTAAATCAGGGCGATGTGACTACTTTTTAATCACAAAGAGGATGTACTTTTAAGTAAAATTTGGTAAGATGATGAGACAGCATTAAGATCTTTGTCTTTTTTTGTGGGATCCAAGTCACAATATAAGAAGTCTTTATAATTCCATGGGAGGATAAAACTTTATTTCAGAAATAAGGTGTGAACTTTGAAAATGAGAAGACATACACTGTTTTCCAGAATTAGTTTCTTAACGGTTCAGAATATTACCTTTTAAAAATCTACACTAATAAAAGAGAAAGATGCAAATTGACCATACCTTCGTGATGCCCACCAGCCAATCAGGAGTGACTGTGCAAGTTAACCCAACAAAGATGGCAGGTTAATTTGTATACACAGGCACTGAGCAGCTGGGTGCGGGGAGGGATGCTTACATCATCACCATGGCGACAACACAGGTGTTCCACACCGCCCCAGCCGCACCAGGCCTCTGGGCAGCATGGGAAAGCAGAAAGGCGACTCCAGGCCAGAGTGAAGGTGGAAAGGTGGCTCTGGCTGGAGTAAAGGCGGTGCTGGCAGCAAGGGGAAGGAAGACTTTTTTTTCTTTCTTTTTTTAAAAATATATTTCTTTATTGGTTTCAGAGAGGAAGGGAGATAGAGAGAGAGAGAGAAACATCAGTGATGGGAGAGACTCATCGATCGGCTGCCTCCTGAATACCCCCCACTGAGGATCAAGACCGAAACCCAGGCATGTGCCCTTGGCCAGAATTGAACCTGAGACCCTTCAGTCCTCAGGCTGACACTCTATCCACTGAGCCAAGCTGGCTAGGGCAGGAAGGCCCATTCTTGCACAAATCTTTGTGCATCAGGCCTCTTGTAGATAATAAATGGTTAAGAGATAAATATTAGGGCTTGACAGGAGTGGTTATTGCATACTAACTTCTCACATCCAAGTATCTTCTGACTTTGAATTTCTCTGAAAAGAGAGAAAAAACCTTCTTGGCTATTTATTTTCATGGGCACAGAGGAACTTTATTTTTTAAGATTCATCTTTTTATATATATATATATTTTTTTATTGATTTTAGAGAGGAAGGGAGAGGGATAGACAGAGATAGAAACATCAATGATGAGAGAGAATCATTGATCAGCTGCCTCCTGCATGCTCCCTACTGGGGATCAAGCCCTCAACTCAGGCATATGCCCTTGGCAGGAATTGAACCTGGGACAACTTCGGTCCGCAGGTCGAAGCTCTATCCACTGAACCAAATCGGCTAGGACTGGAAATTTAAACTGAATCACTCTGCTGGAAAGATGGTACCAACATATAGATAATAAGGTGCTCTGTGCATACAACATCAGAAAATACAGCTAGAGATAAGGAGAGTATAGGAGGGTGTTAATATGGAGAAAAAGATGTTCTTTTCAAGGTATTTATTAGCATGATACAGTGACCTGACATTTATGAATAGAGGACACATAAATATATTAGGTAGAGATTTTGCATAATGAGCTTCATGAATGAATTAAAAGTTTTTGCAGATCTTTGGCAGAGATTTTGTAGTCAAAAAGTTATTGCTATTGTGAAGTTAAATATAGAATTAAAATATATAAAATTATAAGTCAGTTCCATGGGGGAAAAGCACAATTTACAAGTTTTCATGCAGCTTCTCAAATACACATTTTTGCATAAAATGAGGGCCAGCTCTCCACATTAAAATAAAACTATTACATTTTGGTGATTCAAAGTGACACATAATGGTACAAAATGATTATAGCAACCGGATTTTTTTTTTTTTACTATTGTAGACTTAAGTTTTCCATGTACAGCTCTGCAGTTAATCATGATGAGGTGTAAGGCATTAATATCGCTTCACTTTCCCCCCAGATGTATCAAGTCATCTCCCACATTTCTCTAGCCCTGATCTGGTTAATAAATATGCTATAGTGGAACGTCTGAATTTTGCTTATTATTTATATCATGGACGGCCATCATTTGCATTTGGTACTTTTCTGGTCCAGGAATTAACTAAGAGCAAGACCCCCAAGCAGCTGTGAGTAAAGTATAATTTATACTGTAAATAAAAGGTATATCTGTGTATTTTACCTGTGCATTTAAAAAAATGTACTGGAAACACGTATGAGCTAACAGTGATTCTATTTGGATGGTGATATATATATTTTTCTATTTATGTTTTTCTGTGTCCTCCGTTTTTGGCATTTAGTGTGTGTTACTTTTGTTAATAGGAAAAAAGATTTAAAAAATCTATCTAATAAAAGAGTAATATGTAAATTGACCATCACAAAGATGGCTTCTCCCATGTGGTCAAAGATGGCCAGCAAAGAAGGGCAGTTGGGAGGGACCCAGGCCTGCAGAGGAGGATAGTTGGGGGTGATCCAGGCCTGCAGGGGAGGACAGTTGTGGGGGGACCAGGCTGGCAGAGGAGGACAGTTGGGGGGACCAGGCTGGCAGA
>PVJC01016544.1:6014-22430 GCA_004026665.1 Murina feae | reverse complement strand
AATCAGGCCGGCATAGGAGCAGTTAGGCGTTGATCAGGCTGGCAGGGGAGTGGTTAGGGGCAATCGGCAGGTAAGAGGTTGGGAGCCAGCAGTCTTGGATTGTGAAAGGGATCCCAGATTGGAAAGGGTGCAGGTTGATCTGAAGGACACCACCACCCCCACCTCACCCCCACTCCATGCACGAATTTTGTGCAGCAGGCCTCTAGTACACACACATATGCACATACACACATATATATGTATATATATATTTTTAAAATATATTTTTAATTGGTTTGTTTTTTTTTAAGAGAGGAAAGGAGAGGGATAGAGAGAATCATCGATGAGAGCAGAACATCATCAATTGGCTTACCTCTTACAAGGCCCCCACCAGGGATCAAGCCCATAACCTGGGTATGTGCCCTGACCAGGAATTGAACCAGTGGCCTCTTGGTTCCTGGACTGCTGCTCAACTGCTGAGCCACACTGGTTCGGGGGAAAAAGAAAAAGATTTTAAATAACTTTTAAAATCATATTTTTAAAAAATGATCCAGAGTTTGCCAAATGTTAGCCATTATGCTAAAGAGAGAGTTCTACAATGAGATGTGAATTCTGTATTTAAGATCTTTGTTAAGTTTGCTTTATTGGTTTGTTTTATAATTAACAAAGTAATGCATTTTATTGGTAAAATACTCCAGTAGCTCAGAAGGGTGAAAAATGAAATATAGAAGTCCCTCATGTGGGGTCAGTGGACGGGGGAGGGGAAGAAGGACATCTGTAATACTTTCAACAATAAAGATAAATTTTTTAAAAAGTCCCTCAGTCTTCTAGCCTCATTCTACATAGTAAATTCTTGTGTGTCTTTCCTCAAAATTTTTCTATACATATAAAAGTACATATGAGTCCTTTAAAATGTGTGTGCTTTATGACATCAAACTTTAAGTGGCATTAATTTTCTTGGTATATTGTGTACATATAATTGATAAGATCATAAGTTGGCAGTCTTTTGGAAATTCTACTTCCTATTCCCTAGATGAAATTGGAAGCAGAATAATTTAGACTGTGAGTAGGTGTTTTAGGAGAAGGTAAAATACAGGGTGTTCCAAAAATATATATATATGCACTTTAAATGATTATAAAGTCAGTCTTATTAGCATACAGTTCATTTTCAAAATGTAAAAGAATCTACATAAACGAATAATTTTGGGGGGTCAATACCTGTTTTTAAACTGATACCTGATCTGGTCCAGGCCCTGCTGATAACATGAAGCAATGGAATTGAAAACATCAAGAACCTTTTCATTTGGTATTTGTGCACCTTCAATTCATTGACTATTGCAGATTTTATACCATAAACTTTATCTTTTATGTACCCCTATAAAACAAGTCTAGTGGCACTTGACGATAAATTTCCTTTGTTCAAAGCTTAGTCTGACTTCACCCGTTATTTCAAATCAGTTAAACCTGAAAAGGAGTGAAAATCAAGTGAGTTATAAGCTGTTAAAGTATGTATACATTTTTTGGGGACATCCAATATAAGGAAATGGAGGGGATGGTGAAAAGGCAACCACAGAATTGCTTGTTCTCTTAGAATAAGGCATATGGAACAGTATTCAACAATAAGAAATAAAGAGGTTTGTGAGTTGCAATCCCAGCCTTTTTTCCAGCAAGCTTTTGTTGTCCCAGTATGTGTTTGCCTAGTCTTCCTCCAGTACCTCAAGAGTTTTCACCAACCCCCCAGATCTTATCTTCTTGCTCCTCCAACCTACAAAACCTAAATGAATGTGAGCAAAAGGCACAAAAGGGAATGGGGAGAAAGCCAGAAATCACATTGTCTGACACTCTATGTGTCACTGATCTGTTCATGTGCTGATGTGATTTTGCTTTCTTTCAGGATCCAGCAAGCAGGCAATGAAGCCTATGTCTTAGGCCTCTCTTCCTTCCACGTACCTTCAATAGGAGCTGCCTGTGTTTGTTTCTTAGAATTGCTTGGGCTCGACAGCCTCAGGCTCAGAGTTGATATGAAAGTGGCCAATATAATTCTGAGCTACAGGTGTTCAAATGAAGATGCTCAGTACAGCTTTATCAGAGAGTCTCTAGGTACAACACCTTTTCTTTCTGTGGTTTGGTTTGTCTAAAGAACATAGGATGAATTAGGTCTAAGGCACTGAATTGTGAGTTGTTGGGGAAGAAACAGTTATCTTCCTGTTTCATCCTTTTCCTTCAGTGCTTGTTCTTTGCCTCACTTTGTTGGGCCCTTTAATTGGATACTGAAATGGCTCTGGACTATACTCTTCAAACAGAAATGCCCAGTTCCTTAATACTTTCTCTTGACCAAATTCGTTGTTTGTATTATAGCTGAAAAGCTCCCTAAACTGGCTGGGGGTGAAAAAGCAACCACAGAAGAATTGCTTGTTCTCTTAGAGGAAGGCATATGGAACAGTATTCAACAACAGGAAATAAAGAGGTTTGTGAGTTGTAATCCCAGCCTCTTCTAGCAAGTTTTATTGTCTCAATATGTGTTTGCCTGGTCTTTCTGCCACTATCTCAGATGTTTTCACCAACCCCCCAGACCTTATCTTCTTATTTTCCAACATACAGCAGATACTCAGTTAATGGATATTGGTTTTAATCACATTTTACCATCAGTAAAAGGCAGGTGAAGATAATGATTTCCTCTTTTTTTTTTTTCCAGGTTTTTTTTTTTCAAGAAAAATTATTTTAAATATAATGTTACATGCAATAAACCTTAATATTTCAAGAAAAATTATCTTAAATATAATGTTACATGCAATAAACATTAATATCTCAAGAAAAATGATTTTAAATGATGTTAAATGCAATAAACAATTCAAGAAAAATTATCTTACATATATTACATGCAATAAACATTAATATTTCAAGAATAAAAGAATTTTAAGTATAATAATATTACCAAAATTGTACTAACAGTATGATATCAAAAAAGTTGTAGGAAATACTAAAAATCTGCAAATAACAGGATTACTTATATTCTAGAATATTTCCCCTCCTCAGGCTCTATTTTTGTTCATCAGTTTATGTTGTTCATTATATTCCACAAATGAGTGAGATCATATGATATTTATTTTTCTCTGACTAGATTATTTCACTTAGCATGATGCTTTTAAAGTCTGTTTTGTCAGATATGAATATTGCTACTCCAGCTTTTTTTTTCTTTTCCATTTGCATGGAAAATTTTTTTCCAACCCTTCACTTTCATCCTGTGTGTGTCTTTTGTTTTGTGGTGGGCCTCTTGTAGACAGTATATAGTTGGGTCATGTTTTTGTATCCTTTCAGCTACCCTACACCTTTTGATTGGAGCATTTAACCCATTTATATTTAGGGTTATTATTGAGAGGTACTCATATATAGCCATTTTAATTCTGTATTCTCTCTATTTCTTCTTCTCAGCAATCCCTTTAGCATTTTTTGTAATGCTGGCTTGGTGATGATGAACTCTAGCCTTTTTTTTTTTTTTTTTGATGTGGGAAGCTCTTTATTTGACTGTCTGTTTTTAATGATAGTCTTACTGGATATAGTAATCTTGGTCTCAGATCCTTGCTTTCCATTACTTTGAGTACTTCATGCCATTCCCTTCTGGCCTGTAGAGTTTCTGATGAAAATCAGGTGTCAGCCTTATGGGAACTCCTTTGTAGGTAACAGATTTCTTTTCTCTTGCTGCCTTTAAGATTCTCTCTTGTCTTTAATTTTTGGCATTTTATGATGTATCTGGGTGTGGGTCTATTTGGATTCTTCTTGTTTGGGATTCTCTGTGCCTCCTAAACTTGTGTGACTTTTTCCTTTACTAGGTTAGGGAAGTTTTCTACCATTATTTCTTCAAACACCTTCTCTGTTCTTTCTCCCTTTCTGCCTCATCTGGCACACCTACTATTCTAATATTGTTACATTTCACCACATTGTCCCACAGCTCCCTTAAGCTGTCCTCCTGTTTTTTAATTGTTTTTTATTTTTGGTTCTCTAATTGAGTGATATTTTCAACTCTGTCTTCTAATTCACTGATTCAATCCTCTGCTTCCCCTAATCTGCTGTGTATTCCTTCCAATGTGTTTATTTGTATTATGTCATTTTTTATCTCAGACTGTTCTTTTTTCATAGTTATTATATCTTTTTTCATGCTGTTGAGCATTTTTAACATCATTACTCTGAACTCTGTTTCAGATAAATTTCTTATTTCTGCTTCATTTATCTCTTCTTCTGGAGAATTCTATAGTTCTTTCATTTTTGGATTGTTTTTTTGTTTCCTCATTTTGGTTGTCTGTTAGGGTTTGTGACTATGTATTAGATAGATCCTCTACATCTCTCAATCTCTAGTGCAGGACAGTGCTAAAGGCTGTTTCTGTCTAATTGGATCAGGCAAAGACTCAAAGCCTGCAGAGACTGCCTTTGTCTACAGATTAATAGGATTCCTATTTGAATTCCCCCCAGGCAATCATCCTCAGGTGTGGTGAGAGTTTTTTCAAGAGTGGGGCAGTTGCTTCTGCCTGGAAGCTAATTGTTACTTTTAATTTCTTAAGTGGACTCAGGAACAAGGTGTTTTCCAATAGGATGTGTCAACTGTCTTCCCCCCAGGCAAGGCAGATGTCTATGTGGGAAAGATGTCTTCTCCTGTGTGAGGGTATGACTCAGCCCAGGAAACTTGGGGTGTCTGCCTTCTGACTCTATCCCCCAAGTCCCCAGTTCTGGGTTCTGCTCTCACAGCTCCAGTCCACTTCACCCTCCCTCTGTTAGAGCACAAGGTGGGTGGCTCCACAGGGAATTTTTGTGCATTGGCCCTTTAAGAGGGTGCCTGAACTTTCAGTTGCCACTCCCTGGCAGATAGCACCCCACAGCTTTTCACAGCTAGATGTTATGTGGGTACCCTCCTTATTTTGGTGCTCTCTGCTGGGGAGCCCAGCTTCAGGATTAGATCCCAGAGTTCTCAGTGGCTCCCCCCCACAGCTGAGATAACTCTCTGGGACTTCAATTGCTGTCTGTGGGTGTCCAGTCACCCCTTCTTGCCTCTGCCCCTCCTACCAGTCTCTATGCAGTCTCCACCTTCGGTCCTTGGGTATCAGGGTTCTCTCCTGTGAGTTTTCTGTTGATTATTCAGGAAGCCTTTCCATATTTCACTTGTAAGCCAGCTTGTTCCTGGGAGCATGTCTATGCAGCATCCTTCTACTCTGCCACCATTTTTAATCTTGTCATGATTCCCTCTTAAGAGATGGAGTTTCTAAGAAGTGGAGAGGAGCTTTATCCCCTCCACTGCCCTACTGGTCAGGAAGTCTATCAAATTTTACATGTTGAAATCATTTCAAAACATGATCAGAAAATTTGACTCTAATATCTTTAATGTTTTCTTGCTGATATGTCAGTTGATAATGGCATTTGAGATGATCATCTATCCACAAAAGCTCCCCTCCTTTTATAGAGTGGGGCAAAAATAGGTTTACAGTTATGAGTGTGAAACAGTTTATCCTTAAATTATTAATTATTGTATTATTTTTCATATGAACAACTATAAACCTACTTTTGCCCCACCCTGTATATTCTTGCTATCCTTTCCGTGTGCTATCCACTGGGGCTGACCCAGCCACCCCAGACCCTGGGTACCTACCATTCTCCTGAAACACCTATCACTGGTTCTGTTCTCAACAGCTTCCTACTTTCAGCAGGAACAGGTATCCTCCCCTTAGTGAGGAAGTCCAGGCCCCTGTCAGGGCTCTGATTCTCTGAAGTGAGTCATGAAAGATAATTAAGCATTCATAAGATTTCTTGAGTGATTATTTTCTCACTTTTCCTAAAGATTTTACATAGCTAGTTTGATAGATACTTGGTTGATAAAAGGAATGAATTGCACCAGCATGCTAAGAAAGCTATTGTGTGTTATGGGTAAGAATTCTTCTTTGTTTTTTCAAAGCAATCTAATAAATGTTTGGCATTTTTTAAAAAGCTTTTTTTTTCTTAATATATTTTTATTGATTTCAGAGAGGAAGGAAGAGGGAGATAGAAACATTAATGAAAGAGAATCATTGATCAGCTACCTCCTGAATGCCCCCTACTGGGGATCAAGCCCACAATCAGGGCATGTGCCCTAACCAGGAATCAAACTTCAACTTCCTGGTTCATAGGTCAACGCCCCACCACTGAACTACACCAGCTGAGCTTGAAAAGCTTTTTAGAGAATATACTGTAGTTAAATTTATTTAATTTTTTAGTTTAAAACTAAAGCAATATTTTAACAAGTTTTTCTCTCTACCACTGCCACCCCCAATTACAGGTTATATAGCGAATCTAGCATCCAGTGGGCATTGGTGGTACAGTTCTGCAGGCTCCACAATATAAAGCTGAGCACGTCTTACCTTAGAGAATGTGCCAAAGCAAATGATTGGTTACAGTTCATTATTCACAGCCAGCTCCATAATTACCACCCAGATGAGGTAAGCCATTGATTGCTGCTAGTTATTCAAGAGGATATTGGAACACTTCTAGAGTAAAAATATTGTTCTTTCTGTTGTGACCACATAGGCTTTTTTTTATATATGATACTATTATTTTTACCAAAATATCAGTGGGTTGGCTTCAGACAAAGGACTAGTCATTATTACTAAAGAGGTGAAAGAAGAACTTTGTGACTCCAGAAGAACTTTGTGACTCGAAATTCACTCAAAAGCAGCAAACAACTTTGTAAAATTCTATGGTCACCTCTGACAAGATTCAGGTTAAGAAAGAACAGTTTTGCTTATGCTTTTTTCTAACATTTTCAGCTCCAGATGAAATTGAAGCTTGGTTATCTGCCTTGTGCACTGTTGGTGGGATTGCAAATTGGTGTGGCCCCTACGGAAAATAGTATAGAGATTACTCAAAAAATTAAAAATAGAACTATCGTATGAACCATCAATTCCACTTCTGGGTATTTATCTGAAGAAATCTCAAACAAAATTCAAAAAGATATATGCAACCCTTTCTTCACTTCAGCATTATTTACAATAGCCAGGATATGGAAGCAATCCAAGTACCCGTCAATAGACAATTGAATAAAAAAGATGTGGCACACATGGTTGGTGTGGCTCAATGGTTGAGTATCAGCCTAAGAACCAGGAAGTCACAGTTCAAATCTTGGTCAGGGCACATGTCCAGGTTGTGGGTTTAATCCACAGTGTGGAACATACAGGAGGCAGCTGATCAATGATTCTCTCTCATCATTGATTTCTATCTCTCCCTCTTCCTTCCTCTCTGATATCAATAAAAATATATTTTTTTAAAAAAGATGTGGCACATATATACAGTGGAATATTACTCAGCCATAAAAAAGAATATCTTACCATTTTATATATTTTATTTTTTATAGAGAGGAAGGGAGAGTGATAGAGAGTTAGAAACATCAATGAGAGAGAAACATGGATCAGCTGCCTCCTACACCACCCTGCTGGGGATGTGCCCGAAACCAAGCTACATGCCCTTGACTGGAATAGAACCTGGGACCTTTCAACCCACAGGCCGACGCTCTATCCACTGAGCCAAACCAGTCAGGGAAACATCTTACCATTTTAGACAACATGAATGGACCAAGGGGTAATTATGCTAAGTGAAATAAATCAGACAGAGAAAGACAAATACTATATGATTTCTCTTATAGGTGAAAATAAAGAACAAAATAAATAAACAGAAATGGATTCATAGAGACAGAGAACAAACTGAGGGTTTCAGATGGGTAGGGTTTGGGAACTGGGTGAAAAAGGTGAAAGGATTAAGAAGTGCAGATTAGTAGCTACAAAATAGTCATGGAGATGTAAAGCATACCCTAGGGAACATAGTAAATAATACTGTTGTAACTATGTATGGTGCCAGGTGGGTACTAGATTTATTGGGGGATCACTTCATAAAGTATATGATTGTCTAACCACTACGCTGTACAACTGAAACTAATCCTATATAATAAAAAGCCTAATATGCAAATCGACCGAATGGCAGAACAACTGGTCGCTATGATGTGCACTGACCACCAGGGGGCAGATGCTCAATGCAGGAGCTTCCCACAGCCCGCAGACCCCAGGCCAGCCAAGGCAGGTGCCAGCATCCCACCCCCCTCCCTGATCACCCCCTCGGTCACCCCACAGATTGGCCCTGATCACTAGCCAGACTTAGAGACCTTACCTGTGCATGAATTCATGCACCTGGCCTCTAGTATAAAATAATATTGAATGTCAACTATAATTGAGAAATAAAAATAACTTGGTTGACTGTTTTAATCATCTAATGTGTTTTCCAGGTGATACCTCTTCTTCAGTATTTCAGCCCTGTCCTTCAAGACCACTTAAGGCTAGCTTTTGAGAACTTGCCCTCAGTGTCCAACTCCAGAATGGATAGTGATCAAGTCTGCAACAATCCCCCCCAGAAACTCCAGAAAAGCAAAGAAGAGAGAACTGATTTCTTTGAAATTCTGCTCCGGTGCTCAGAGGAGCCAAACTCCTGGTGCTGGCTCCTGGCTGAAGCAGTGAAACAACAAGCCCCTATTCTTAGTGTCCTAGCCTCATGTCTGCAGGTGAGAATCATGAGAAGTCTAAATTTAGGACCCAGAGAGTAATAGAAAAAGTGGGGAGGGACAGGAAAGGCTGATAATCAGAGGGTGTGGAGGGAATGATGATATTGAGGCTCTAGCATGTTTCTAAGGTCACTGCAACTTTTTAAAAAATATATTTTATTGATTTTTTACAGAGCGGAAGAGAGAGGGATAGAGAGTTAGAAACATCAATGAGAGAGAAACATCGATCAGCTGCCTCCTGCACAGTCTCAACTGGGGATATGCCTGCAACCAAGGTACATGCCCTTGTCCGGAATCAAACCTGGGACCCTTGAGTCCGCAGGCCAACGCTCTATCCACTGAGCCAAACTGGCCAGGACGTCACTGCAACTTTTTATGCTTCTCCAGTTTGTCCATCCAGTGCACTGCCTTGTGCCTTGACATATAATAGCTTAAGTGGTCAGAGCCTTGGTTCCTGGTTGGCAGTCATAGAGAAGGATGTTTTAGTGGACTGACCTCCACTGCCTCTGAGCAGGGAAGAAGGATACTCCAGACAGTCCCTTGGTCAGCAGTTCTGTGTGTTTTCTTACACTTAGTCCTTCCCTGACTTTCACATATATCCTCTCAGACTCTTGGCCTTTTCACCTGCCATACCCTACAGGATGGTTTATAAAAGTCCCTTGGTTGTTCATTAGAGTTTGTTTTACCTTGGAAGAATTTTCAAGCTATTTTAACCAATTTAGTGAGGTGATTTTTCCTGAACAGGAAATAGCCATCTGTAGTTGTAGCATTGCTGGAAACTTTCTCTGTCAGGTAATCCAAACCCAGTTGTTATTTTATTCAATGGTAGGATGCCAGTACTATTGCCTGTCTCTGTGTTTGGATCATCGCTTCTGTGGAGGACAGTATTGCAGCTGAAGCAACGGGACACATTCAGGACTCATTGGAGGGCCATACATGGGAACTTGAGGACTTCTCAGTCATCTGGAGAACATTATTAACAAGGCAGAAGAGCAAAACTCTCATCAGAGGTTTCCAACTTTTCCTTAAGGTAGTGATAGTCACGTCATTTCTTTCCTAAGTGTAAACGGGTTACTTCAGAATATCCCTCATGGACTTTTTCAATTATTTCTATTCCTGGATTTATTTATTTAAATATGCTTTTATTGATTTCAGAGAGAGGAAGGAAGAGAGGGATAGAAATACCAATGATAAGTGACAATCATTGATTGGCTGCTGCCTGCATGCCCCCTACTGGGGATGAGCCTGCAATCCAGGCATTTGCCCTGACTGGGAATCAAACTATGACCTCTTGCTTCATGGGTCAACACTCAACCACTGAGCTACACCAGCCGGGCCTAGATTTATCTTGTAGCCCACAACAAATAATGATAATAGAACTATCATTTATTTGGCAGAGTGCTTTCTATACATTATTTTAGTCAATTCACACAATAATCCCAAAAAGGAAATATTGTGTTAGAATGTTATGAAGTGGTCTTATCCTCATTTTATAGAGTAATAAACCAAGGTTTACAGAACTTAAGTAACATGCGCAGGACCTCACAGTAATGTAGTGAGCAGTGTACTTAACAGTTCAAATCCATACTTTCTAACTCCCAGACTCCTGTGCTCTGTCTGGAAAACTCCCACTGAAGTGATGGAACTGTATGGCAGCAAGCAGTAGGTTGGCAGGTCCCTGGAGCCCATTATCCAGGAGTGTATGTAAAGGTTTCCTAGCACCATCTAGTAGACTATATCCTGCTTTTGTGTGTTGGACCAAGTATAGGATAGACAGAAAATGGACCTTTGAGTAGATGTAACTGCCTTTCTTTTTAACATACATAACTTAATTTTATGAAGCTGCTATTAATAATATTTGTCTTTTACTTTAACCTTCTCTTATATTGCCATTATTCAGGAGAAAATAGTATTAAGTTCAGAGTTTTATCTTTTTTAAAAAATATATTTTATTGATTTTTTACAGAGAGAAATGGAAAGGGATAGAGAGCCAGAAACATCAATGAGAGAGAAACATTGATCAGCTGACTCCTGCATACTCCCCACTGGTAATGTGCCCGCAACCAAGGTACATGCCTTGACCAGAATCGAACCCGGGACCCCTGAGTCCGCAGGCCAACACTCTATCCACTGAGCCAAACCAGTTAGAGCAGGATTTTGTCTTTTTTTTTTAATATGTTTTTATTGACTTTAGAGAGAGGAAGGGAGGTGGAGAGAGGGATGGAAACATCAGTGATGATAGAGAATCATTGATCGGCTGCCTCTTGCACATCCCCTACTGGGGATTGAGCCTGAAACCTGGGCATGTGCCCTTGACCGGAATTGAACTGTGACCTCCTGGTTCATAAGTTGAGGTTCAACCACTGAGCCATGCCAGCCGGGCAGGATTTTGTAATTTCTTTCAAACTCTTCTTCAAAGGATTCCCCATTACTACTGATGTTGGAGATGTATGAACTCTGTATGTTCTTCAAGAATTATAAGGAAGCCCAAGCTAAACTACTGGAGTTCCAGAAGTGCCTTGAAACTGTAAGTTAGAATAATATGTTCTTTCTTGCTGATCTGAAATTCGTTAGAGTGGCCTGTTGTCTGCTAGTAGTCGGGATGTGACAGTACATGAACAGCTGTTATGTGGTGTAATTCAAGTGAAATCATTTGTACTGTTCCAGAGATAACGAGTCAGGGCAGGAGTGGCAGTGGCCTTGCTTATAAATCACCTCAGTTGCCAGGGATGACAGGTTTCATCTAATGTGCTAACTCTGATCAGTATCCTGATGCAGCAGCCAAGCTCAGTGGGAAAGGAATTCATGGTATCTGCTATGGATGCTAGAGAACAGTATGGTGATACATGGGCCACGTTCTAACAATTCAGGATATAGCCTGTCCAAAAGAAATATACCTTAAAAAGAAAAAAGAAATATACCTTAGTCCTGCCTGGAGTTTTGGCACTTTTGCCTTCTCTACCACAAAAGAGCTCTATGATAAATGAAACAAAACTATTTACTGATTTTACACAACAGATATATCAATCACATTGGTCTTCACTATAATGAAGATTATTATTTGAATAATATGGAATCAGTTACTCAAATATGCCTGAGTTTTCTAAATCACAGAAAATAGGGACATTAATTTCCTTGGTCTATAACTCTCCATGGCGTGGCACTCTAGCAGGTATCTCCTTTTGTTATTTGTGGTCAACTATACATAACATTTGCCATCTTAGCCATTTTTAAGTGTATACAGTTGTATTAAATACATTCTCATTGTGTAACCGTCACCACCATCCACCTCCAAAATAATTCTTTTCATCTTGTATAACTGAAGCTATACCCATTAAACAGTAACTCCTTATTCTTCCCGTATTCCCTAGCCCCGGGCACCCATCATTCTGCTTTCTGTCCTTATGATTTTTACTACTGTAAGTATCTCATAAGTGGAATTGTATTGTAGTTGTCTTTTTATGACTAGCTTATCTCACTTAGCATAATGTCCTCAGAGTTCATCCGTAGCATATGCCAATTTATTCCTTTTTAATGCTGAATAATATTGCATTGCATGTATATACCACATTTTGCTAGTCTGTTCATTCATTGATGGACATTTGGGTTGCTTCCACATTTTAGCTATTATGAATAATGCTGTTATGACATGGTATACAAATAGTGCTTTGAGATCCTGCTTTCAATTCTTTTGGGTGTTGACTGAGAAGTAGAATTGCTTGATGATATGGTAATTATACTTTGAATATTTTGAGGAATATCATACTATTTTCCATAGTGACTACCATTTTACATTCCCAACCGTATTACATAAGGGTTCCTATTTCTTTACCAATACTTGGTTTCTGTTTTTTTAATAATAATCATACTAACGGGTGTGAGGTGGTGACTCATGGTAGTTTTGATTTGTATTTCCCTAATGGTTAGTAATGTTGAGCATCTTTTCATGTGCTTATTCGCTATTTTTGTATCTTCTTTGGAGAAATGTCTGTCCAAGCCCTTTACCCATTATTTTTATTGTTGACAGTATGCAGATGTCCCCCATTTTTGTCCCCTCTGCTCCTATCCACCCAGACCCTTTTTTAAATTGGGTTGTTTTTTTATTGTTGAGTTTCAGGAATTCTCTACCTATTCTGGGTATTAATCCCATACCAGATATATGATTTGCAAATATTTTCTTCCATTGTGTGAGTTGCTGTTTTACTCTTTTCGTAGTATCTTTTTATACACAAAATTGTTACATTTTCATGAGATCCAATTTGTATATTTTTTTCTTTGTTATCTATGCCTTTGGTGTTATTTCTAAGAAATCATTGCCAAGTCCAGTGTTACAAAGCTTTTGTCCTATGTTTTCTTCTAGTTTTATTGTTTTAGATCTTACATTTAGGTCTTTTGTCCATTTGGAGTTAATTTTTGTATATCTTGTTAGGTAAGGGTTCAATTTTATTTTTTACATGTGGGTAGTCAGTTTTCCCAGCACCATTTGTTGAAAAGACTGTGTTTTCCTCATTGAATTGTCTTGACACCCTTGTCAAAAATCATTTGATCAGATATGCAAGGATTTATTTCTGGACTTTCTTTTTTATTCCATTGGTCTATATGTCTGTCTTTATCCCAGTGCCACACAATTTTGATTACTGTAGCTTTGTAATACATTTTAAAATCAGGAAGTATGAGTTTTGTTTTTTTCAAAATTGTTTTGGGCCCTAGCTGGTTTGTCTCAGTGGATAGAGCATCCCAGATTTGATTCCAGTCAAGGACACATGCCCAAGTTGCAGGCTTAATTCCCAATAGGGGTGTGCAGGAGGCAGATGATCAGTGATTCTCATCACTGATATTTTATCTCTATCTCTCTCTCCTTTCCTCTCTAAAATAAAAAATAAACATAAAAAAAGATTGTTTTGGCTCTTTGGGGTCCTTTGGGATTCCATATGATTTTAAGATGGGTTTTTCTGTTTCTGTGAAAGCATCATTGGGATTTTAATAGGGATTGCATTGAATCTGTAGATTGCTTTGGATAATATTTACATTTAGACTTCCATTCCAGGAACATGGGATGTGTTCCCATTTTTTATATATTTAATTTCTTTCAGCAGCATTTTGTAGTTTCATGTACAAATCTTTTACCTCCTTGGTTAAGTTAATGTCTTAAATATTTTATTCTTTTTGATACTGTCAGAAATGGAATTATTTTTATAATTTCCTTTTCAGATTGTTAATTGTTTGTTTATAGGAATGAAACTGTTTTTTGCGTGGTGACTTTTTCTCTCCTGTTACTTTGTTGAATTCATTTATTCTGAGTTTTTTTGTGTGGGATCTTTAGGGTTTTCTACATATAAAATTATATCATCTGAATAGAAATAATTTTACTTCTTTTTTTTTTTTCAACTTGGATCACTTCTCCCTGCCTCTTTCTCCCCCAAATGCTCTGGCTAGAACTTCCAGGACTGTGTGGAAAAGAAGAAGTGAAAGTGGGAATCCTTGCCTTTTCCTGATCTTAGAGCAGTGTTTTCAGTCTTTTGCCTTTGAGTATGATGTTCACTGTGGCTTTTCATATATGGCTTTTATTATATGGAGGTAATTTCCTTCTGTTCCTAGTTTGTGGAGTATTTTATATCATGAAATGGTATTGAATTTTGTCAGATACTTTTTCTGCATTGAGATGATCATGTGGTGTTTTCTTTTGTCCTATTGATGTGGCACATACATTGATTTTTATGTGTTGAATCATTTTTGCATTCCAGGAATAAATCCTATTTTGTAATGGTGTATAATCTTTTTAATATGCTGCTGAATTCAGTATATTAGTATTTTTTTGTTAACTCTCACCTGAGGATATATTTTTTTCATTGATTTTTAAAGAGAGTGGGAGGGGGAGAGAGAGAGGAAGAGAAACAACAATGTGATAGAGACACATTGATTGGTTGCCTCCTCACATGCTCCCCAACCAGTGCCAGGGATTAAGCCTTCGATGAAGTATGTGCCCTTGACTGGACTCAAACCTGGGATCCTTTTTTCCGAGAACCTATGCTCCAACCAAAGAGCCAAACTGGCTAAGGCTATTAGTATTTTTTAAATGACTTTTTAAATTGATTTTTAGAGAGAGAGGAAGGGAAAGTGAGGGAAATATCAATGTGAGAGCAAGACGTCAGTTAGCTGTCTCCTGCATGCCTCCTACCAGGAATCAAGCCCTCAACCTAGCGTATGCTCTGACTGGGAATCGAAGTGGCAACCTTTTGGTGCACCGGATGTTACCCAACCAACTGAGCCATACCAGTCAGGGCAGTTTGCTAGTATTTTGTTAAAGATTTTTGCATCAGTGTTCATAAAGGATATCAGTATGTAGTTTTCTTTGTCTTTGGTGTCAACTTTATGTTGGTTTCATAGAATAAGGTAGGCAGTGTTCCCTCCTCTTTAATTTTTTGGAGAAGTTTGAGAAGGATTGGTATTAGTACTTTAAATGTGTGATTTGCCAGTAAAGCTATCAGGTCCAGACTTCCTTTGTTGGGAGATTTTTGATTGATGATTCACTCTTTTTACTAGTTATAAGTCTATTCAGAGGATATATTTCTTTGTGATTTAGTCTTGGTAGGTTTTGTGTTTCTGGGAATTTGTCAATTTCATCTAGGTTATCCATTTTTTGGAATATAATTTTTTTCACAGTACTCTCTTATAATCCTTTTTATTTTCTGTAGAATCAGTAGTGATGTCCCCACATTCATTTCTGATTTTAGTAATTTGAGTCTTCTCTCTTGTTAAAAGTATATTGTTTAATTTCTAAAGTTTTGTGAATTTCCCACTTTCCTTTTGTTACTGACTTCTAACTTCATCCCATTGTGGTCAGAGAAGATACTTTATATGATATCTGTCTTTTAAAATCTATTGAGACATAATTTGTATCCTAGCATATGGTCTATTCTAAAACATTTCATGTGCATTTGAGAAGAATGTGTTTCTTATCATTGTTTTCTTCTGTCTAGTTAATCTGTTCATTATTACGAGTGAGGTATTAAAGTCTCCAACAGTTATTGTAGAACTGTCTATTTCTCTCTTCAGTTTCATCAGGTTTTGCTTCATATATTTGGTGGTCTGTCATTAGGTGTGTACATGTTTATAATTGTCATATTTTCTTGCTGTGATGAACCTTCTGTATTGTTGTTGTTGTTAATCCTGACCTGCGAACATTTTTCCATTGATTTTTAGAGAGAGTTTTTAATTTTAATGAGTTCAGCTTATCAGTTTGAGTTTTACGTTTAGGTTTTCCCAGGTATCTTCTTATTCTTCCCTGACTTCTCCTGCTGCAGCCTTTTGTAAAGGGGCAATGCAGCTGCTCCATCCTTGCCTCAACCCTTTATTCCCATATATTTGTTCCTTTAACCAGTTCCATCATCTGCCTGCTGTAGTTTCTTTTCTTATGGCAACAGAGTAAGTAAACCAGAAATAAAGACTAAGAAATCATGTTCTAATTCAAACTAATGAGGCTTGCTACTTGGGAGTCATTTTCCTGTTATTTTTTACATTTCATCAAAATAGGATAACTGAGAACCTTCTTAATTGAACCTTCTCTACTGGTGTTATAAACTACTAAAGGCCTGGTGCATGAAATTTGTGCACAGGGACTGGGGGTCTCCTCAACCCTGCCTTCACCCTCTCCAATCCAGGACCCCTTGGGGGATGTCTGACTGCCAGTTTAGGCCTGATCTCACAATCCTGGACTGCTGGCTCCTAATCACTCACCTGCCTGGTTGCCCCTAACTGCCCCCTGCCACTGGCCTGGTCGCCCCTAAATAACCCCCTGCCCCGCAGGCCTGGTTGCTCCCAACTGCCCCCCCCGCCAGCCTGGTTGTCCCCAACTGCACCCTCCCCCCAGCCTG